>JBAMMX010000018.1:20890107-21182003 GCA_037126225.1 Dillenia turbinata | reverse complement strand
AAGTTTCAATTATGTCAATTTTGTTCAATTGAAATTGCAATTATGTCAATTTTGTTTAATTGATGTAGCCATTTTGTCAATTTTGTTCAATTAAAGACACAATTGTGTCAATTTTATTGAATTGAAATTGCAATTTTGTCAATTTTGTTCAATTGAAATTGCAATTGTGTCAATTTTGTTTAATTGAAGTTGCAATTATGTCAATTTTGTTCAATTGAAATTGTAATTATGTCAAGTTTGTTAAATTTAAGTTTTAATTAGGTCAATTTTATTCAATTGAAGTTGCATTATGTCAATTTTGTTTAATGGAAGTTGTAATAATGTTAATTTTGTTCAATTGAAATTGCAATTTAGTCAATTTTATTCAATTGAACTTGCAATTATGTCAATTTTATTCAATTGATATTGCAATGATGTCAATTTTATTCAATTGATATTGCAATGATGTCAATTTTGTTCAAGTGAAGTTGCAATTGTGTCAATTTTGTTAAATTGAAGTTGTAATTATGTCAGTTTTGTTCAACCGAAGTTGCAATTGTGTCAATTTTGTTCAATTGAAAATGTAATTTTGCCAATTTTGTTCAATTAAAATTACAATTATGTCAATTTTGTTCAATTGAAGGTCAATTTTGTTCATTTTAAGTTACAATTTTGTCAATTTTGTTCAATTGAAGTTGCGATTGTGTTAATTTTGTTCAATTGAAGTTGTCATTTCGTAAATTTTGTTCAATTGAAGTTGTAATTATATCAATTTTATTCAATTGAAATTGCAATTCTGTCAATCTTGTTCAATTGAAGTTGCTATTGTGTCGATTGTGTTTAATTGAAATTGCAATTATGTCAATTTTATTCGATTAAAGTTGCAATCCTTTCAATTTTGTTCAATTGAAGTTCCAATTGTGTCAATTTTGTTCAATTGAAGTTGCAAATGTGTCCATTTTATTCAATTGAAGTTGCAATTATGCCAATTTTGTTCAATTGAAGTTGCAATTCCGTCAATTTTGTTCAATCAAAGTTGTAATTGTGTCATTTTTTTCAATTGAAGTTACAATTATGTCAATTTAGTTTAATCGAAATAGAAATTATGTCAATTTTATTCAATTGAAGTTGCAATTGATTCAATTTTGTTCAATTATAATTGTAATTATGTCAATTTTGTTCAATTGAAGTTGCAATTGTGTCAATTTTTGTTCAATTGTAGTTTCAATTATGTCAATTTCATTCAATTGAAGTTGCAATTGTGTAAATTTTGTTGAATTGAAATTACAATTGTGTCAATTTTGTCTAATTGAAGTTGCAATTCAACCAATTTTGTTCAATTAAAATTATAATTGTGTAAATTTTGTTTAACTGAAATTACAATTATGTCAATTTTGTTCAATTGAAGTCACAATTGGGTCAATTTTGTTCAATTGAAGTTACAATTATATCAATTTTGTTCAATTGAAGTTGTATTTCTTTCAATTTTGTTCAATTGAAGTTGCATTTGTGTCAATTTTGTTCAATTGAAGTTGCAATTGTGTCAATTTTGTTTAATTGAAGTTGCAATTGTGTCAATTTTCTTCAATTGAAGTTGTAATTGTGTCAATTTTGTTCAATTCAAGTTACAATTGTGTTTATTGTTTTCAATTGAAGTTACAATTATGTAAATTTTGTTTAATTGAAGTTGCAATTGTGTCAATTTTGTTTAATTGAAATTGTAATTCTTTCAATTTTGATCAATTTATGTTGCAATTATGTCAATTTTGTTCAATTATAGTAGTAATTGTGTCAATTTTGTTCAATTGAAGTTGCAATTATGTCAATTTTGTTCAATTGAAGTTGCACTTGTGTGAATTTTGTCCAATTCAAGTTGCAATTATGTCAATTTTGATCAATTGAAATTGTAATTCTGTCAAACTTGTTCAATTGATGCTGCAATTATGTCAATTTTGTTCAATTGAAGTTGGAATTGTGTTAATTTTGTTCAACTGAAGTTGTAATCATGTCAATTTTCTTCAATTGATGTTGTAATTGTGTCAATTTTGTTGTATTGAAAATTCAATTATGTCAATTTTGTTCAATTGAAGTTGTAATTGTGTTAATTATGTCCAATTAAAGTTGCAATTATATCAATTTTGTTCACTTGAGGTTGCAATTGTCTCAATTTCGTTCAATTGAAGTTGCAATTCTATCAATTTTTTTAAATTGAAGTTGCAATTGTGTCAATTTTGTTCAATTTAAATTATAATTGTGTCAATTTTGTACAATTGAAATTACAATTATGTCAATTTTATTCAATTCAAGTTACAATTGTGTTAATTTTATTTAACTGAAGTTGAAATAATGTCAATTTTGTTTAATTGAAGTTGCAATTGTGTCAATTTTGTTCAATTGAAGTTGTAATTGTGTCGATTTTGTTCAATTGAAGTTGCAATTGTGTCAATTTTGTTCAATTGATGTTGCTGTTGGGTCAATTATGTTCAATTGATACTCAAACTATATAAATTTTGTTTAATTGAAGCTGCAATTGGGTCAATTTTGTTTAATTGAAGTTGCAATTATAACAATTTTGTTCAATTAATGTTTCTATTGGGTCAATTTTGTTCAATTGATGTTGCAATTGTGTCAGTTTTGAACAATTGAAGTTGCAATTGGGTCAATTATGTTCAATTGAAGTTGTAATTATATTAATTTGGTTCAAATGAAGTTGCAATTGTATTAATTTTGTTCAATTGAAGTAGGAATTATGTTAATTTTGTTCAATTGAAGTTGCAATTTAGCCAATTTTGTTCAATTAAAATTTCAATTTTATCAATTTTGATCAATTGAAGTTGCAATTGTGTCGATTATGTTCAATTGAAGTTGCAATTGTTTCAATTTTGAATAATTGATACTGCAATTGTGTCAATTTTGTTCAATTGACGCTGCAATTATGTCAATTTTGTTCATTTGATGTTGCAATTACGTCAATTTTGTTCAATTGAAATTGCAATTGTATCAATTTTGTTCAATTCAAGTTGCTATTATGTAAATTTTGTTCAAATGATGTTGCAATTGTGTCAATTTTGTTCAATTAAAGTTGCAATTGTGTCAATTTTGTTTAAATGAAGTCGTGATTATGTCAATTTTGCTCAACTGATATTGCAATTGTGCCAATAATGTTCAATTGAAGTTGCAACTATGTCAATTTTGCTCAATTGAAGTTGTAATTCGGTAATTTTTTTCGATTAAGGTTGCAATTGTGTCAATTTTGTTCAATTGAAGTTGCAATTATGCCAATTTTGTTCAATTGAAGTTGTAATCGTGTCAATGATGTTCAATAGATTTTGTAATTATGTCAATTTTGTTCAATTGAAGTTGTAATTCCGTCACTTTTATTCAATTGAAGTTACAATTGTATCAATTTTGTTCAATCGAAGTTACAATTGTGTCAATTTTGTTCAATCGAATTGGCAATTGTATCAATTATGTTCAATTGATACTACAATTATGTCAATTTGATACAATTGAAGTTGCAATTGTGTCAATTTGGTTCAGTTGAAATTACAATTCTGTCAATTTTATTCCATTGAAGTTGCAATTGTGTCAATTATGTTCAATTGATTTTGTAATTACGTCAAATTTGTTCAATTGAAGCAGTAATTCTGTCAATTTTGTTCAATCGAAATTGCAATTGTATCAATTTTATTCAAATTTTGTTCAATTAAAGTTGCAATTATGTCAACTATGTTCAATTGAAGGTGCAATTGTGTCAATTTTGTTCAATTGAAGTTGTCATTATGTCAAGTTTGTTCAATTGAAGATGCAATTATGTCAACTTTGTTCGATTGAAGGTATAATTGTGTCAATTTTGTTCAATTGAGGTTGCCATTATAGCAATTTTGTTCAATTGAAGTTGGAATTGTGTCAATTTTGTTCAATTGAAGTTGTAATTATGACAATTTTGTTCAATTGAAGTTGTAATTGTGTCAATTTTATTTAATTGAAGTTGCAATTCTGTCAATTTTATTCAATTGAAGTTGCAATTGTGTCAATTAGGTTTTATTGATATTGCAATTATGTCCTTTTTGTTATATTGAAGTTGCAATTTTGTCAATTTTGATCAATTGAAGTTGCAGTTGTGTCAATTTTGTTCAATAGAAGTTGCAATTATCTCAATTTTGTTCAATTGAAGTTACAATTGTTTCAATTTTGTTCAATCGAAGTAGCAATTGTGTCAATTATGTTTAATTGATATTGTAATTATGTCAATTTTGTTCAATTGAAGTCGCAATTCTGCGATTTTTGTTCAATTAAACATGCAATTGTGTCAATTTTGTTCAATTGATATTGCAATTATGTCAATTTTGTTCAATTGAAGTTGCAATTGTGTCAATTTTGTTCAATTGAAGTTACAATTATGTTAATTTTGTTCAATTGAAGTTGCAGTTGTATCAATTTGCTCAATTGAAGTTGCCATTATGCCAATTTATTTCGATTGAATTTGTGATTATGTCAATTTTGTTTAATTGAAGTTGCAATTGTATCAATTTTGTTCAATAGAAATTACAATTTTTTCAATTTTGTTCAATTGAAGTTGTAATTATGTCAATTTTGTTCAATTGAAGTTGCAATTGTGCCAATTTTGTTCAATTGAAATTTCAATTATTTCAATTTTGTTCAATTGAAGTTGCAATTGTGTCAATTTTGTTTAATTGAAGTTACAATTGTTTCAATTTTTTCTATTGAAGTTGTAATTACATCAATTTTGTACAATTGAAGTTGCAATTCTATCATTTTTATTCAATTCAAGTCGCAATTGTGTCAATTATGTTCAATTGATATTGCAATTATGTCAATTTTGATCATTTGAAATTGCAAATCTGTAATTTTGTTAATTGAAGTTGCAATTATGTCAATTTTGTTCAATTGAAATTGCAATTCTTTAAATTTTGTTCAATTCAAGTTACAATTATATCAATTTTGTCCAATTGAAGTTGCAATTCTGTCAATTTTCTTTAATTGATGTTGTAATAGTGTCAATTATGTTCACTTGATCTTGCAATTATTTCAAATTTGTTCAATTGAAGTTACAATTTTGTTAATTTTTTCAATTGAAGTTGTCATTGTGCCAATTATGTTCAATTGATATTGCAATTATGTCAATTTTGTTCAATTTGAGTTGCAATTCTATCAATTTTGTTCAATTGAAGTTGTAATTGTGTCAATTTTTTTCAATTGATCCTGTAATTATATCAATTTTGTTCAACTGTAGTTGCAATTGTGCCAATTTTGTTCAATTGAAGTTACAATTGTGTCAATTTTCTTTAATTGAAGTTGTAATTGTGTCAATTATGTTCAATTGATTTTATAATTATGTCAATTTTGTTCAATTGAAGTTGTAATTCTATCAATTTTGTTCAATTGAAGTTGCAATCGTGGCAATTTTCCTTAATTAAAGTTGTAATTGTGTCAATTATGTTCAATTAATTTTGCAATTATGTCAATTTCGTTCAATTGAATTTGCAATTGTGTCAATTTTGTTCAATTGAAGTTACAATTGTGTCAATTTTGTTCAATTGAATATGCAATTATGCCAATTTTGTTCAATTGAAGTTACAATTGTGTCAATTTTATTCAATTGAAGTTGCAATTGTGTCAATTATGTTCAATTGATATTGCAATTATGTCAATTTTTTTCAATTGAAGTTACAATTCTGTCAATTTTGTTCAATCGAGTTGCAATTATGTCAATTTTGTTCAATTAAAGTTGTAATTATGTCAACTTTGTTCAGTTGAAGTTACAATTGTGTCAATATTTTCCACTTGAAGTTGCAATTATGTCAATTTTGTTCAATTAAAGTTGTAATTGTGTCAATTTTGTTCAATTGAAGTTGCAATTGTATCAATTTTATTAAATTGAAGTTGCAATTATGCTAATTTTGTATAATTGATGTTGCAATTGTGTTAACTTTTTTCAATTGTTGTTGCAATGGTGTCAATTTTGTTTAATTGAAGTAGCAATTGTGTCAATTATGTTCACTTGATATTGTAGTTATTTCAATTTTGTTCAATTGAAGTTGATATTTTGACAACTTTATTCAATTAAAGTTGTAATTGTGTCAATTTTGTTCAATTGAAGTTGCAATTGTGTCAACTTTCTTGAATTGATGCCGTAATTGTGTCAATTTTGCTCAATTGAAATTACAATTGTGTAAATTATGTTCAATTGACGTCGCAATTGTGTCAATTTGGTTCAATTGATACTATAGTTCTGTCAATTTTATTAAATTGATGTGTTAATTGAGTCAATTTTGTTCAATTGAAGTTGCAATTATATCAATTTTGTTCAATTGATGTTGCAATTATATCAATTTTGTTCAATTGAAATTGCAATTTTGTCAATTTTGTTCAATTTAATTTCCAATTATCACAATTTTGTTTAATTGATATCGTAATTGTGTCAATTTTATTCAATTGAAGTTGCAATTCTGTCAATTGAAGTTGCAATTGTGTCAATTTTGTTGAATTGAAGTTGTAATTCTCTCAATTTTATTTAATTGAAATTACAATTGTGTCCATTATGTTCAATTCATATTACAAATATGTCAATTTTGTTCAATTGCAAATGCAATTGTGTCAATTTTGTTCAATTGAAGCTGCAATTGTGTCAATTTTCTTCAATTGACGTTGCAATTCTATCAATTTTATTCAAATGAAGTTACAATTCCGTCAATTTTGTTTAACTGATGTTGCAATTTTGTCATTTTTTTTTAATTCGAGTTGCAATTATGTCAATTTTGTTCAATTAAAGTTGCAATTGTGTCAATTTTGTTCAATTGAATTTGCAATTGTCTTAATTTTTTCAATTGAAATTGCAATTACGTCAATGTTGTTCAATTGAAGTTGCAATTCTATCAATTTTATTCAATTGAAATTGCAATTGTGTCAATTATATTCAATTGATATTGCAATTATGTCAATTTTGTTCAATTGAAATTGCAATTCTATCAATTTTACTTAATTGAAGTTGCAATTATGTCAATTTTATTCAATCGAAATTGCAATTTTGTCAATTTTGTTCAATTCGAGTTGCAGTTTTATAAATTTTATCCAGTTGAAGTTGCAATTCGGCCAATTTTGTTTAATGACAGTTGTAATTGTATCAATTTTGTTCAATTGATAATGCAATTTTGTCAATTTTGCTTAATTGAAGTTGCCATTATGACAATTTTGTTCAATTGAAGTCACAAATGTGTCAATTTTGTTCAATTGGAGTTGTAATTACGTAAATTTTGTTCAATTGAAGTTGCAATTATATCAATTTTGTTCAATTAAAGCTGCCATTGTGTCAATTTTATTCAAGTTGCAATTGTTTCAATTTGGTACAATTAAAGTTGCAATTGAGTCAATTTTGTTCAATTGAAGTTGCAATTCTGTCAATTTTGTTCAATTGAAGTTGTAATTCTGTCAATTTTGTTCAATTGAAGTTGCAATTGTGTGAATTTTGTTCAATTGAAGTTGCAATTATGTCAATTTTGTTCAATTGAAGTTGCAATTGTGTCAATTTTGTTCAATTGATGTTGCAATTGGGTCAATTTTATTCAATTGATGTTGCAATTATATCAATGTTGTTCGATTGATGTTGCCATTATGTCAATTTTGTTCAATTGAAGTTGCAATTGTGTCAATTTTGTTCAATTGAATTTGCTATTCTGTCAATTTTGTTTAATTGAAGTTACAATTGTGTCAATTTTGTTCAATTGAAGTTGCAATTATTTCAATTTTGTTCAATTGAAGTTGAAATTCTGTCAATTTTGTTCAATTGATGTTGCAATTATGCCAATTTTGTTCAATTGAAGTTGCAATTGTATCAATTTTGTTCTATTGAAGTTGTAATTGTGCTAATTTTGTTCAATTAAAATTTCACTCATGTAAATTTTGTTCAATGGAAGTTCCAATTGTGAAAATTATGTTCAATTCATATCGCAAATGTCTCAATTATGTTCAATTCATATTGCAATTACGTCAATTTTGTTCAATTGAAATTGCAATTATGTAAATTTTGTTCAATTGAAGTTGTAATTGTCTCAATTTTGTTCAATTGATGTTGCAATTGGGTCAATTTTGTTCAATTGATGTTGCAATTCGATCAATTATGTTCAATTGAAGTTGTAATTATGTCAATTTTATTCAATTAATATTGCAATTATGTCAATTTTCTTCAATTGAAGTTGCAATTGTGTCAATTTTGTTCAATTGAAGTTGCAATTGTGGCAATTTTGTTCAATTGAAGTTCCAATTGTGGCAATTTTGTTTAATTGAAGTTCCAATTGTGGCAATTTTGTTTAATTGAAGTTGCAATTGTGTCAATTAATTTCCATTGATATTACAATTATGTCAATTTTGTTTACTTGAAGTTGCAATTCAGTCAATTTCATTAATTTGAAGTTGCAGTTGTGTCAATTTTCTTTAATTAATATTGCAATTATGTCAATTTTGTTCAATTAAAGTTGCAAAAGTTTCAATTTTGTTCAATTGAAGTTGTAATTACGTCAATTTTATTCAATAGAAATTGTAATTCTGTCAATTTTGTTCAATTGATGTTGTAATTCTGTCAATTTTGTTCAATTGAAATTGCAATTCTGTCAATGGCGTTTAATTGAAGTTGCGATTGTGTCAATGGCGAAGTTACGATTGTGTCAATTTTGTTCAATCGAAGTTTCAATTCTGTTAATTTTGTTCAATCGAAGTTGCAATTGTTTCAATTTTGTTCAATCGAAGTTGCAATTGTGTTAATTTTGTTCAATTGATATTGCAAATTTGTCGATTTTGTTCTATTAAAGTTATAATTCTATCAATTTTGTTCAATCGAAATTGCAATTGTGTCAATTTTATTCACTTGAAGTTGCAATTGTGTCTATTTTGTTAACTTGATCTTGCAATTATGTCAATTTTGTTTAATTGAATTTGCAATTGTGTCAATTTTATTCAATTGAAGTTACAATTGTTTCAATTTTGATCAATTCATGTTGCAATAATTTTAATTTTGTTCAACTGAAGTTGCAAGTGTGACAATTTGGTCAATTGAAGTTACAACTGCGTCAATTTTGTTCAGTTGAAGTTGCTATTATTTCAATTTTGTTCAATTAAAATAGCAATTGTGTCAAATTTGTTCAAATAAAGCTGCAATTATGTCAATTTTGTTCAATTGAAGATGCAATTGTGTCAATTTTGTGCAATGAAAGTTGTAATTATGTTAACTTTATTCAATTGAACTTGCAATTGTATCAATTTTGTTCAATTGAAATTGTAATTTAGTTAATTTTGTTCAATTGAAATTGCAATTATATCAATTTCGTTTTATTGAAGTTGTAATTATGTCAATTTTGTTCAATTGCAGTTGCAATTATTTCAATTTTGTTCAATTCAAGTTGCAATTGTGTCAATTATGTTCAATTGATAATGTAATTATTTCAATTTTCTTCAATTGAAGTGGTAATTCTGTCAATTTTGTTCAATTGATGTTGCCATTATATCAATTTTGTTCAATTGAAATTGCAATTGTGTTAATCTTGTTCAATTGAAGTTGCAATTCTGTCAATTTTGTTCAATTGAAGTTACAATTGTACCAATTTTCTTCAATTGAAATTACAATTCTGTCCATTATGTTTAATTGATATTGCAATTATGTCAATTTTATTCAATTGAAGATGCAATTATGTTAATTTTGTTCAATTGAAGTTGCAACTGTTTCAATTTTGTTTAGTTGAAGTTGTAATTTTGTCAATTTTATTCAATTGAAGATGCAATTGTGTCAATTATTTTCAATTGATTTTGTAATTATGTCAATTTTATTCGATTGAAGTTGTAATTCTGTCAATTTTGTTCAATTGAAGTTGTAATTGTATCAATTTTGTTCAATTGATATTGCAATTATGTTAATTTTGTTCAATTGAAGTTGCAATTATGTCAATTTTGTTTAATTGAAATTGCAATTATGTCTTTTTTGTTCAATTGAAGTTGTAATTTTGTTCAATTGAAGTTGCAATTATATAAATTTTGTCCAGTTGAAGTTGCAATTCGGTCAATTTTGTTTAATTGCAGTTGCAATTGTATCAATTTTGTTCAATTGATAATGCAATTTTCTCCATTTTGTTCAATTGAAATTGTAATTAAGTAAATTTTATTCGATTGAAGTTGCAATTATATCAATTTTGTTCAATTGAAGCTGCCAATGTGTCAATTTTATTCAAGTTGCAATTGTTTCAATTTCGTACAATTAAAGTTGCAATTGAGTCAATTTTATTCAATTGAAGTTGCAATACTATCAATTTTGTTCAATTGAAGTTGTAATTCTATCAATTTGTCCAATTGAAGTTGCAATTGTGTGAATTTTGTTCAATTGAAGTTGTAATTATGTCAATTTTGTTCGATTTAATTTGCAATTGTGTCAATTTTGTTCAATTGATGTTGCAATTGTGTCAATTTTAATCAATTGATGTTGTAATTATATCAATTTTGTTCAATTGATGTTGCAATTATGTCAATTTTGTTCAATTGAAATTGCAATTGTGTCAATTTTGTTCAATTGAAGTTGCAATTCTATCAATTTTGTTCAATTGAAGTTGCAATTGTGTCAATTTTGTTCAATTGAAATTGTAATTATGTCAATTTTGTTCAATTGAAGTTATAATTGTGTCAATTTTGTTCAATTGAAGTTGTAATTGTGTCAATTTTGTTCAATTGAAGTTGCAATTGTGTCAATTTTGTTCAATTGAAGTTGCAATTATTTCAATTTGTTCAATTAAAGTTGAAATTCTGTCAATTTTGTTCAATTGATGTTGCAATTATGCCAATTTTTTTCAATTGAAGTTGCAATTGTATCAATTTTGTTATATTGAAGTTGTAATTGTGCCAATTTTCTTCTATTCAAATTTCAATTATGTCAATTTTGTCCAATTAAAATTACAATTGTGTCAATTATATTCAATTCATATTCCAAATGTCTCAATTATGTTCAATTCATATTGCAATTATGTTAATTTTGTTCAATTGAAGTTGTAATTGTGTCAATTTTGTTCAATTGATGTTGCAATTGGGTCAATTTGTTCAATTGATGTTGCAATTCGGTCAATTATGTTTAATTGAAATTGCAATTATGTCAATTTTGTTATATTAATATTGCAATTATGTCAATTTTGTTCAATTTAAGTTACAATTATGTCAATTTTGTTCAATTGAAATTGCAATTGTGTCAATTTTGTTTAATTGAAGTTGCAAATGTGGCAATTTTGTTTAATTGAAGTTGCAATTGTGTCAATTAATTTCAATTAATATTACAATTATGTCAATTTTGTTTACTTGAAGTTGCAATTCAGTCAATTTTATTAATTTGAAGTTGTAATTGTTTCAATTTTCTTTAATTGATATTGCAATTATGTCAATTTTGTTCAATTGAAATTGCAATTGTGTTAATTTTGTTCAATTGAAGTTGCAATTGTGGCAATTTTATTTAATTGAAGTTGCAATCGTGTCAATTATTTTCAATTAATATTACAATTATGTCAAATTTGTTTACTTGAAGTTGTAATTCAGTCAATTTTTTTAATTTGAAGTTGCAATTGTTTCAATTTTCTTCAATTGATATTGCTATTATGTCAATTTTGTTCAATTAAAGTTACAAATGTATCAATTTTGTTCAATTGAAGTTGCAATTACGTCAATTTTATTCAATTGAAATTGTAATTTTGTCAATTTTGTTCAATTGATGTTATAATTTTGTCAATTTTGTTCAATTGAAGTTGCAATTCTGTCAATGACGTTCAATTGAAGTTGTGATTTTGTCAATGGCGAAGTTGCGATTGTGTCAATTTTGTTCAATCGAAATTGCAATTATGTTAATTTTGTTCAATTGAAGTTGTAATTGTATCAATTTTGTTTACTTGATCTTGCAATTATGTCAATTTTGTTCATTTGAATTTGCAATTGTGTTAATTTTATTCAATTGAAGTTGCAATTGCTTCAATTTTGATCAATTGATGTTGCAATAATGTCAATTTTGTTCAACTGAAGTTGCAAGTGTGACAATTTTGCTTAATTGAAGTTACAATTGCGTCAATTTTGTTCAATTGAAGTTGCAATTATGTCAATTTTGTTCAATTGAAATTGCAATTGTGTCAAATTTGTTCAATTAAAGTTACAATTATGTCAATTTTGTTCAATTGAAGTTACAATTATGTCAATTTTGTTCAATTGAAATTGCAATTGTGTCAATTTTGTTCAATTGAAGTTGCAATTGTGACAATTTTGTTTAATTGAAGTTGCAATTGTGTCAATTATTTTCAATTAATATTACAATTATGTCAATTTTGTTTACTTGAAGTTACAATTCAGTCAATTTTATTAATTTGAAGTTGCAATTGTTTCAATTTTCTTCAATTGATATTGCAATTATGTCAATTTTGTTCAATTAAAGATGTAAATGTGTCAATTTTGTTCAATTGAAGTTGCAATTACGTCAATTTTATTCAATTGAAATTGTAATTTTGTCAATTTTGTTCAATTGATATTGTAATTCTGTCAATTTTGTTCAATTGAAGTTGTAATTCTGTCAATGGCGTTCAATTGAAGTTGTGATTGTGTCAATGGCGAAGTTGCGATTGTGTCAATTTTGTTCAATCGAAATTGCAATTATGTTAATTTTGTTCAATTGAAGTTGTAATTGTATCAATTTTGTTTACTTGATCTTGCAATTATGTCAATTTTGTTCATTTGAATTTGCAATTGTGTTAATTTTATTCAATTGAAGTTGCAATTGTTTCAATTTTGATCAATTGATGTTGCAATAATGTCAATTTTGTTCAACTGAAGTTGCAAGTGTGACAATTTTGCTCAATTGAAGTTACAATTGCGTTAATTTTGTTTAACTGAAGTTGCAATTATGTCAATTTTGTTCAACTGAAATTGCAATTGTGTCAAATTTGTTCAAATAAAGTTACAATTATGTCAATTTTATTCAATTGAAGTTGCAATTATGTCAATTTTGTTCGATTGAAGTTGTAATTATGTTAACTTTATTCAATTGAACTTGCAATTGTATCAATTTTGTTCAATTGAAGTTGTAATTTTGTTAATTTTGTTAAATTGAAATTGCAATTGTGTCAATTTCATTCTATTGAAGGTGTAATTATGTTAATTTTGTTCAATTGAAGTTGCAATTGTTTCAATTTTGTTCAATTCAAGTTGCAATTGTGTCAATTATGTTCAATTGATATTGTAATTGTCATGCCCCGAATCGGGAATAGTGAATAGCTACCCGTTGTCCTGGATGCCGACTGTATTTTTACAGAAAATCGGGCAAAACCTCCCCATAAATTGGAGGTCTCTCATGTACAATTAAGCCTGTTTAAACCTGTATAATTCAAAATCATCCTGAAAATAAAACAAATGGCCATCCCGACCTCTCCAAAACTAACAACTCCCATAGCCGACATCCAGAACAACGCAAGGCTATAAAAATTTATCGACAAACCTAGCCACAAACCTCTACTGTCATGCCCAACTAGAGCATGAGCAGCCACCACACTGAGCGGACCTAAATTTATACAAATGTATAACAAATTTTCCAAGTAACATTCAAATACGTACAATCGCCTCAATGCAAATGAAATATGAGAGTTTCGCAACTAAACATACATAAATTATACAGTCATCCCAAAACAAGTACACGACCAACTACGGACCTCAACAAAACCTCGCAGGGTCGAAATAAAATACATAATTCATCTTTCAATTTAAACTTAAGATCTCACCTTCCTGAACACCAAGTACACCCAAACTCTATACTCTGAAGTGTCGCTCCAGCACAAAAATCATGTCTGAGGGAGGAAAGAAGAGGGGTGAGTATCTATGGGAGGATACTCAGTGAGTGAGGGGATTAATCTCAAGTACTAATAGTGTAGGTGAACATTGAAGTGTCAAATAATATCATTTATAACCAATAATTCAAATTTTTCAACAAATCATGATATGTTCGCTAAAATGAACTCATTTAATCATTCACATGATATCATACATATATGCATCCATTTAAAAATCAAGTATATCAAGTATAACGTAGAGCAAGCCAAAAGAATCCTGGCAAGGGTCAACCATGACCAAGGACAGATGCATCGGGGGTTTTATTATGCAAAGTGTTTCAAAAGTAGCTCTCTACCTCAACGTTGGCCGTGGGCTTAGCTCCTTGCTTACCCATACTCGTCAAATAGGACCACGTGCGGTGCTGGACGGTGATGGACACACGTCCTCCCCCGATGTGGGTTCAACCGGCCGCGCCTATGAATAAACATAAACTGGACATTTGCGGATACCTCCTGCAGAAGCGTATCCGTGCAACCAGTACCTCTACAAAGTCCTTTCGTAGCTACGGAATCATCAATGTCATCATCACAGTATCACAAGGGCACAACGTCCCGCAGATAAGAATCATATCATCACAAGTGGGCATCCCAGTGCCCTCACAGATTTCAAAACATTTCAAATCCGTGTGCCAATACATTCATCAAATCATTTCAAATCAGTATACTAATACAACGGTAGAAAAGGAAACTTATCCAATTTTCAAGTAATGGCACAATTTTGTTTCATTTCAAACATGGATGCATAATCGTGGAAAACATAAGTACGACACTCCAATAATCTCAAAACAGATTTGAATTTCAATTTCATACGTCGAGACAATGCATATCAAAAGCATATTTTGTTTAAAACATGGTAAAATCAGGTTTTCACCATTTCATGCAAGAGATTAGGGTCTCACTCACAGTATACGGGAGGGTGGTCACTCCCTATTTCCACAATCAAACCAAACTCGACTCCTCGAGTCTCCAACAAGATCAACCTACCCAAGTATCACATTAATCATCAAATTTCCAATTATTCTTAGGGTTTATCATTTTCCCTAAGTTTGTACAAACCTTAATTCTCCAATTTATGAATAAACTCCAATGTCATCAATTTTCATTCCATTTATAAGTAAATAACCAAATCAAAATCAAGTTAAATTCAAACATAAAATCGTTCAAAATCGAAAACAAGTCTAAATACATAAATTCCCTATAAATTAGAAAAATCTTTGAAAATTCATACACTTTTCAATTCTCATCCGATTTCTTCAAACCATATCTCATTTTAAAGGTATTAAAGTCTATTTTCATATTATGGAAATTGTATTTTGATTTCCTATATGCAGGATAACTTATAATGAAAAGACTGCATCAATTCTTAAACTCAAATCCCAAGGAAAGCTACACAAACCAATCAAACAAAACCTTAATACTATCTAAGATATTCTTCCATGCTTCGCAGTTTAATTTATATCGAATTCTAGATTTAACCTAATTAATTTCATATGAAATTGCAGGAAGGTACATTTCCTTTGAGTCGAACTTATTTCAAAGCATACATATAGTTTCCAAATTCTAATTTCAAATCCTAAATTCGATAAAAATAATTCAAATGTCGAAAGGATTGCATTTCCCTCACCTAGGGTTTTGCGCAGTTTACAATCTCGTGATCCAAGCGTTGTACAATTCAGTCCGGGACCTGAAATGCTTCAAAGTCGAAGCAAGAGTCAGCAATTAAGTCTAAATCATCAAGGAATCGAAACCCTAAATTTAACTCATCTTTCCCAACGTAGAAAATGAAGTCTGAAGGCGACTTAGAGCTCTGCGATGATCGCAGAAGGCTCACCACAGTGAGTAGCTCGTGGTCGAGCGGACAGGGTGAAGAGACAGGGCTGTCGCGCACGGGAAGGATAGGTGAGCACTGCAATCACGCGTGCGTAGAGATCTGTCGCGCGCTGCAGTGGGGCAGAGCTGTCGCGCGAGTGCTAGGGCAAGGACTGTCGCGCGCTGTTACGCGCAATTGCGTGTGCGCAGGAGAGGGAGGAGCAGAGTGAGAGAGATTGAGGGAGACTGAGAGACAGTGAGTGAGAGAGGCCGAGAGAGAAACTGTGGGAGGTTGAGGGGTGGCGGTCGCGGTGGAGGAGATGAGAGATCGAGCGAGAGGGAGACACAGCGGGAGGTAGAGAGATGGAACCGAGAGAGGGGGGCTGAGGGTGAGCGATTGAGAGAGAAGGGAGGTGGCGACGGCCGTCTGCGGCTGAGGAGGGCAGCGGGGAGGCGAAGAGGCGGGTGAGGGAGAGCGGCGGCGAGGGAGAGAAAGAGGGGAAGAGAGAGGGAAATTAGGGCTTTAAGCCCTAATTTTGACTTTTTTTTAATTAAATTGATAATTATTTAAATGAGTAAAAATTTAAATAAATAAATGAATCAGTGTGTGTATATATATGTATATATATTTTTATACTCACCCTACAAATCGGAAGTACGAACATTTTAAATATACCAAAAGTTCGATTTAAAAACCCCAAAATCAAAAATCAATAAAAATTAAATATTTTTCCATATATATATAAATTGAGGATCCTTTTATTAAATTCAAAAATGGAAATAATATACGAACACCGTAGTGTCGGTGTTACAGTAATTATGTCAATTTTGTTCAATTGAAGTTGTAATTCTGTCAATTTTGTTCAATTGAAGTTGCAATTGTGTCAATTTTGTTCAATTGAAATTGTAATTGTTTTAATTTTGTTCAATTGAAGTTGTAATTATGTCAATTTTGTTCAATTGAAGTTGCAATTGTGTTAATTTTGTTCAATTGAAGTTGCAATTCTGTCAATTTTGTTCAATTGAAGTTGCAATTGTGCCAATTTTCTTCAATTGAAATTACAATTCTATCCATTATGTTCAATTGATATTACAATTATGTCAATTTTATTCAATTAAAAATGCAATTATGTTACTTTTGTTCAATTGAAGTTGCAACTGTTTCAATTTTGTTCAATTGAAGTTGTAATTCTGTCAATTTTATTCAATTGAAGTTGCAATTGTGTCAATTATGTTCAATTGATTTTGCAATTATGTCAATTTTGTTCAATTGAAGTTGCAATTGTGTCAATTTTGTTCAATTGAAGTTGTAATTGTGTCAATTTTGTTCAATTGACGTTGCAATTCTGTCAATTTTGTTCAATTGAAGTTGTAATTGTGTTAATTTTGTTCATTTGAAATTGTAACTGTGTCAATTTTGTTCATTTGAAGTTGCAATTGAGTCAATTTTGTTCAATTGAAAATTCAATTGTTTTAATTTTATTCATTTGAAGTTGCAATTATGTCAATTTTGTTCAATTGAAATTGCAATTATGTAAATTTCTTTTTAATTGATTTTGCAATTATTTTAATTTTGTTCAATTAAAGTTGCAATTGTGTTAATTTTGTTTAATTGAAGTTGCAATTATGTCAATTTTGTTCAATTGAAATTGTAATTGTGTCAATTTTGTTCAATTGAAGTTTCAATTATGTCAACTTTGTACAATTGAACTTGCAATTGTGTCAATTTTGATTAATTAAAGTTGCAATTCTATCAATTTTATTCAATTGCAGTTGCATTTGTGTCAATTATGTTCAATTGATATTTCAATTCTTTTAATTTTGTTAAATTGAAGTTACAATTTTGTCAATTTTGTTCAATTAAAGTTTCAATTGTGTTAATTTTGTTCAATTGATCTTGTAATTTTGTCAATTTTGTTCAATTGAAGTTGCAATTGTGTCAATTTTGTTCAATTGAAGTTGTAATTGTGTTAATTTTGTTCAATTGAAGTTGCAATTCTGTCAATTTTGTTCAAATAAAGTTACAATTTTGTCAATTTTATTCAATTGAAGTTGCTATTCTGTCAATTTTGTTAAATTCAAGTTGCAATTATGTCAATTTTGTTCAATTGAAATTGTAATTGTGTCAATTTTGTTCAATTGAAGTTGTAATTGTGTCAATTTTGTTCAATTGAAGTTGCAATTGAGTCAATTTTGTTCAATTAATGTTGCAATTATGTCAATTTTTTCAATTGAAATTGCAATTAAGTCAATTTTGTTGAATTGAAGTGACCATTCTTTCAATTTCATTCAATTGAAATTGTAATTGTGTCAATTTTGTTGAATTGAAGTTGTAATTCTCTCAATTTTATTTAATTGAAGTTACAATTGTGTCAATTATGTTCAATTCATATTGCAATTATGTCAATTTTGTTCAATTGCAATTGCAATTGTATCAATAATGTTCAATTGATATTACAATTATGTCAATTTTATTCAATTGAAGTTGCAATTCTGCCAATTTTGTTCAATCGAAGTTGCAATTCTGTCAATTTTGTTCGATTCATGTTGCAATTATATCAATTTTGTCTAGTTGAAGTTACAATTCGGTCAATTTTGCTCTATTGAAGTTGCGATTGTATCAATTTTGTTCAATTGATATTGAAATTATATCAATTTTGTTCAATTAAAGTTACAATTTTGATAATTTTGTTCATTTTAAGTTGCAATTATGTTAATTTTGTTAAATTGAAGTTGTAATTGTGTCAATTTTGTTCAATTGAATTAATAATTTTGTCAATTTTGTTCAATTGAAGTTGCAATTGTATAAATTTTGTTCAATTGAAATTGTAATTATATCAATTTTGTTCAATTTAAGTTGCAATTATGCCAATTCTGTTCAATTGATGTTATGATTGTATCAATTTCGTTCAATTGATGTTGTAATTGTGTCAATTATGTTCACTTGATATTACAATTATGTCAATTTTGTTCAATCGGAATTGCAGTTATGTCAATTTTGATAAATTGAAATTGCAATTGTGTTAATTTTGTTCAATTGAAGTTGCAATTATGTCAATTTTGTACAATTGAAGTTGCAATTGTGTCAATTTTATTCAATTGATGTTGTAATTGTGTCAATTTTGTTCAATTGAAATAGCATTTGTGTAAATTATGTTCAATTGACGTCGCAATTGTGTCAATTTGGTTCAATTGATGCTATAATTCTGTTAATTTTATTCAATTGATATTGCAATTGAGTCAATTTTGTTCAATTGAAGTTACAATTTTATCAATTTTGTTCAATTGATGTTGCAATTATGTCATATTTGTTCAATTGAAGTTGCAATTCTGTTAATTTTGTTCAATTCAAGTTCCAATTATCTCAATTTTGTTTAATTGATGTCGCAATTGTTTCAATTTTGGTCAATTGAAGTTGCAATTCTGTCAATTTCATTCAATTGAAGTTGCAATTGTGTCAATTTTGTTGAATTGATGTTGTAATTCTCTCAATTTTATTTAATTGAAGTTACAATTGTGTCCATTATGTTCAATTCATATTGCAATTATGTTAATTTTGTTCAATTGCAATTGCAATTGTGTCAATTTTGTTCAATTGAATCTGCAATTGTGTCAATTTTCTTCAATTGACGTTGCAATTCTGTCAATTTTATTCAAATGAAGTTACAATTCTGTTAATTTTGTTCAACTGATGTTGCAATTTTGTCATTTTTTTTAATTCGAGTTGCAATTATGTCAATTTTATTCAATTGAAGTTGCAATTGTGTCAATTTTGTTCAATTGAAGTTGCAATTGTATCAATTTTGTTCAATTAAAGTTGCAATTGTGTCAATTTTGTTCAATTGAAATTGCAATTATGTCAATTTTTTCAATTGAAGTTGCAATTATGTCAATTTTGTTCAATTGAAGTTGCAATTCTATCAATTTTATTCAATTGAAATTGCAATTGTGTTAATTATGTTCAATTGATATTGCAATTATGTCAATTTTGTTCAATTGAAGTTGCAATTCTGTCAATTTTGTTCAATTAAAGTTGCAATTATGTCAATTTCATTTAATCGAAGTTGCAATTTTGTCAATTTTGTTTAATTCGAGTTACAGTTTTATAAATTTTGTCCAGTTGAAGTTGCAATTCGGCCAATTTTGTTTAATTGCAGTTGTAATTGTATCAATTTTATTCAATTGATAATGCAATTTTGGTAAATTTTGTTTAATTGAAGTTGCAATTGTGACAATTTTGTTCAATTCAAGTCACAATTGTGTCATTTTTGTTCAATTGGAGTTGTAATTACGTAAATTTTGTTCGATTGAAGTTGCAATTATATCAATTTTGTTCAATTGAAGCTGCCATTGTGTCAATTTTATTCAAGTTGCAATTGTTTCAATTTGGTACAATTAAAGTTGCAATTGTGTCAATTTTGTTCAATTGAAGTTACAATTCTGTCAATTTTGTTCAATTGAAGTTGTAATTCTGTCAATTTTGTTCAATTGAAGTTGCAATTGTGTCAATTTTGTTCAATTGAAGTTGCAATTATATCAATTTTGTTCAATTGAAGTTACAATTGTGTCAATTTTGTTCAATTGATGTTGCAATTGGGTCAATTTTATTCAATTGATGTTGCAATTGTATCAATGTTGTTCGATTGATGTTGCCATTATGTCAATTTTGTTCAATTGAAGTTGCAATTGTGTCAATTTTGTTCAATTGAAGTTGCAATTGTGTCAATTTTGTTCAATTCAAATTGCAATTATGTCAATTTTGTTCAATTGAAGTTGTAATTGTGTCAATTTTGTTCAATTGAAATTGTAATTGTGTCAATTTTGTTCAATTGAAGTTGTAATTGTGTCAATTTTGTTCAATTAAAGTTGCAATTATTTCAATTTTGTTCAATTGAAATTGAAATTCTGTCAATTTTGTTCAATTGATGTTGCAATTATGTCAATTTTGTTCAATTGAAGTTGCAATTGTGTCAATATTGTTCTATTGAAGTTGTAATTGTGCCAATTTTGTTCTATTCAAATTTCAATTACAATTGTGTCCAATTAAAATTACAATTGTGTCAATTATGTTCAATTCATATCACAAATGTCTCAATTATGTTCAATTCATATTGCAATTATGTCAATTTTGTTCAATTGAAATTATAATTATGTTAATTTTGCTTAATTGAAGTTGTAATTGTGTCAATTTTGTTCAATTGATGTTGCAATTCTGTCAATTATGTTCAATTGAAGTTGCAATTATGTCAATTTTGTTCAATTATTATTGCAATTATGTCAATTTTGTTCAATTAAAGTTACAATTGTGTCAATTTTGTTTAATGGATATTGCAATTGTGTCAATTTTGTTCAATCGAAGTTGTAATTGTGTCAATTTTGTTCAATTAAAGTTGTAATTGTGTCAATTTTGTTCAATTGAAGTTGTAATTGTGTCAATTTTGTTCAATTGAAGTTGCAATTGTGTCAATTTTGTTCAATTGAAGTTGCAATTGTGTCAATTTTGTTCAATTGAAGTTGCAATTATTTCAATTTTGTTCAATTGAAGTTGAAATTCTGTCAATTTTGTTCAATTGATGTTGCAATTATGCCAATTTTGTTCAATTGAAATTGCAATTGTGTCAATTTTGTTCTATTGAAGTTATAATTGTGCTAATTTTGTTCTATTCAAATTTCAATTATGTCAATTTTGTCCAATTAAAATTACAATTGTGTCAATTATGTTCAATTCATATCGCAAATATCTCAATTATGTTCAATTCATTTTTCAATTATGTCAATTTTGTTCAATTGAAATTGCAATTTTGTTAATTTTGTTCAATTGAAGTTGTAATTGTGTCAATTT
The DNA here is from genome assembly GCA_037126225.1 of Dillenia turbinata. NCBI lineage: Eukaryota > Viridiplantae > Streptophyta > Magnoliopsida > Dilleniales > Dilleniaceae > Dillenia > Dillenia turbinata. The sequence goes on along the minus strand of JBAMMX010000018.1, from coordinate 21,160,469 downwards.
TATTCAATTGATGTTGCAATTGGGTCAATTTTGTTCAATTGATATTGCAATTCGGTTAATTATGTTCAATTGAAGTTGCAATTATGTCAATTTTGTTAAATTAATATTGCAATTATGTTAATTTTGTTCAATTGAAGTTGCAATTATGTCAATTTTATTCAATTTAAGTTGTAATTATGTCAATTTTGTTCAATTGAAGTTGCAATTGTGTCAATTTTGTTCCAATGAAGTTGTAATTGTTGCAATTTTGTTTAATTGAAATTGCAATTGTGTCAATTATTTTCAATTGATATTACAATTATGTCAATTTTGTTTACTTGAAGTTGCAATTCTGTCAATTTTATTCATTTGAAGTTGCAATTGTGTCAATTTTTTTCAATTAATATTGCAATTATGTCAATTTTGTTCAATTAAAGTTACAAATGTGTCAATTTTGTTCAATTGAAGTTGCAATTACGTCAATTTTATTCAATTGAAATTGTAATTCTGTCAATTTTGTTCAATTGATATTGTAATTCTGTCAATTTTGTTCAATTGAAGTTGCAATTCTGTTATTGGCGTTCAATTGAAGTTGCGATTGTGTCAACGGCGAAGTTGTGATTGTGTCAATTTTGTTAAATCGAAATTGCAATTCTGCCAATTTTGTTCAATCGAAGTTGCAATTGTGCTAATTTTGTTCAATCGAAGTTGCAATTGTGTCAATTTTATTCAATTAAAATTACAATTGTATCAATTTTGTTCAATTGATATTTCAAATTTGTCGATTTTATTCTATTGAAGTTACAATTCTATCAATTTTGTTCAATCAAAATTGCAATTGTGTCAATTTTATTCAATTGAAATTGCAATTATATCAATTATATTCACTTGATATTGCAAATATGTCAATTTTGTTCAATTGAAGTTGCAATTGTGTCAGTTGTGTTCACTTGATTTTGTAATTATGTCAATTTTGTTCAATTGAAGTTGTAATTTTTTCAATTTTATTCAATTGAAGTTGCAATTGTGTCAATTTTGTTCAATTGATATTGCAATTAAGTCAATTTTGTTCAATTGATGTTGCAATTAAGTCAATTTTGTTCAATTAAAATTACAATTGTGTCAATTTTGTTCAATTCAAGTGCCAATTATCTCAGTTTTGTTTCATTGATGTCATAATTGTGTCAATTTTGTATAGTTGAAATTGCAATTGTGTCAATTGTGTTCACTTTATATTGTAATTATGTCAATTTTGTTCAATTGAAATTGAAATTTTGTCATTTTTGTTCAATTGAAGTTGCAATTGTGTTAATTTTGATCAATTAATATTACAATTATGTCAATTTTGTTCAATTGATATTGCAATTATGTCAATTTTGTTCAATTAAAATTACAATTGTGTCAATTTGGTTCAATTCAAGTTCCAATTATCTCAATTTTGTTTAATTGATGTCGTAATTGTGTCAATTTTGTTCAATTGAAGTTGCAATTATGTCAATTTTGTTTAATTGAGATTGTAATTCTATTAATTTTATTCAATTGAAGTTGCAATTGTGTCAATTTTGTTCAATTGAGGTTGTAATTCTATTAATTTTATTCAATTGAAGTTGCAATTGTGTCAATTATGTTCAATTGATATTACAATTATGTCAATTTTGTTCAATTGAAGTTGCAATTCTTTCAATTTTGTTCAATTGAAGTTACAGTTATGTCAATGGTATTCAATTGAAGTTACGATTGTGTAAATTCTGTTTAATTGATATTGCAATTATGTCAATTTTGTTCAGTTGAAGTTGCAATTTTGTCAATTTTGTTCAATCGAAGTTGCAATTGTGTCAATTTTCAATTGAAGTTGCAATTGTGTCAATTTTGTTCTGTTGAAATTGCAATTGTCTCAATTTTGTTCAATTAATATTGCAATTATGTCGATTTTGTTCTATTGAAGTTGCAGTTCTATCAATTTTGTTCAAACAAAGTTGCAATTGTGTCAATTTTGTTCAATTAATGTTGCAATTGCATTAATTTTGTTCAATTGAAGTTGCAGTTGTGTCAATTTTGTTCAATTAATGTTGCAATTGTATTAATTTTGTTCAATTGAAGTTGCAATTGTGTAAATTATGTTCACTTGATATTGCAATTATTTCAATTTTGTCCAATTGAAGTTGCAATTGTGTCAATTGTGTTGACTTGATATTTCAATTATGTCAATTTTATTCAATTAAAGTTATAATTCTGTCAATTTTGTTCAATTGAAGTTGCAATTGTGTCAATTTTGTTCAATTGAAGTTGCAATTCGGTCAGTTTTGTTCAATTAAAGTTGCAATTGTGTCAATTTTGTTTAATTGAAATTGCAATTGTGTCGATTTTGTTCAATTGAAGTTGCAGTTATTTCAATTTTGTTCAATTGAAGTTGTAATTCTGTTAATTTTGTTCAATTGATGTTGCAATTATGTCAATTTTGTTCAATTGAAGTTGCAATTGTGTCAATTATGTTCTATTGAAGTTGTAATTTTATAGTTAGCATAGGTGTACTAAGTATGGTGACAAAGTGGTGTGTTAGTTTGGTAAGTGGTTTGGAATATAAAGAATGGATACGAGCATGTATAGGTGTAAGGGTTGTTGAATGTGAAATTTTATGATAGAGTGTTCAATTTAATTGATATGGTTGCATACGGACTATTTTGTGTATACAAACATTGGAATATGAAGATGATGGTTTGGGTGGTTTAAAGTGGTATTGTAGTGTTAGCACGGATGAGAAACATTTGAGACCAATCTAGGATTTGCCCTAAGTCTTGATTCTAGGTTTAGGGTTTTATTTGTAATACGAACTTAATATAATGACTTTTAGTTTTATGATATTTTTATATATGTTATAGGTAGCATTGTAGTGACTTGCTTGGTGATCGAATGAGGGGAAACCTTTCTACTTATTATGGTGCATTTTAGGGAGTGACGTACTCTCCCGTATACTGTGAGTGAGACTTTGATGCTATGCTTTTGATTGAACAAATTCATATTTATGGCTTTTCAAATGACATGTTTTGATGGCATGTGTGAAAGCATATGATTTGGACTAATTGGAGTGTCTCAAATGAGTTGATTCGAATGTTATGCATCCATGGTTTGTATTGAAATAACATTATCTACTATTTGAGAATTTGATCTGTTTTATATGCTACCATTACATTGGCCCACTGATTTGAAACGATTTGATGAAATATATTGGCACACGGATTTGATATGATTTGATTATATATGTGTGGTGGATGTCTACTTGAGATATGATGACATGATGATGTATCCTTGATGGATTTCCATAGCTATGAAGGACGTTTGTAGAGGCACCCATTGTGTCCGGATACGCTTTTGCAGGAGGTATCCCCAAACGTCGTGTTGTATAGTTGTGGCTAGTTAAACCATATCGAGGATAACATGTGTGATGCCACTGTCTAGCACTGGGTGGGATTTTATACATGGTTGATGATATGATTGTGATATCCATATGGGTTCAGTTGAACCAATGTAATGTGGATGTCCGTCATTAATAGGCAGTCTAGCATTGAGAGTTGTTTGTACGCGCCAACATTGGGGTAGAGAGCTAATTTTATTACTTGCATATGAAAAATTCCCAATGCGCCCGTCATTAGTCGAGGTAGATCTTTGTCGGGGTTATTTTCTTGGCAAGCTCTAAATGATTTCAGAAATGTAAATGGATATATACTTTGATACTATGATATGTGATACGTGATCACTTGATTTCTAGAAATGACATGCTTGGTTTTGCTATCATTATGGTTTTGAAATGTACTTTGACACTCCATGTTCATACTTATTATTGAGAACATATTGTCGATCTCCTCACTCACTGAGTATTTTCTCATAATACTTACCTCTCATTTTTCCTTGATTACAGTTATAGATATGGCAGGAAGACGTGTTGAGAGAGGTCGACACACTTGACTTTATTTTGTGACATTGGGCTTTGGGTATGGAATCAACTATACTTCTGCAGTGATACATTTGATGATAATGATGCACATTTGAGGTCTATAGAATGACCATTGTATACTTATAGTTTCCTCAACAATCTCAACACTGGTGAGTCGCCACTCTCCTACCTCATCCCAGCATAATAGAGTACGGCATTTCCTTCCATACAATGCCTCATATATAGGCACCCCAATGCTGGCCTGATAGTCATTATTAAATGCAAACTCTACCAATGGGAGATGCCAATCCCAGCTACCCCGAAAATTCGTAACACATGCTCTCAGCATGTTCTCTAGAGTCCGGATAGTCCTATCTGACTGACCATCAGTCTGGGGGTGGTAGGCTGTGCAGAAGCTCAGTCTAGTGCCCAATACCTCCTGTAATTTGGGCCAAAATCTAGACGTAAATCTGGGGTCTCTGTCCAACACTATCGACACAGGTACCCCGTGAAGTCTGACAATGGTATCGATGTAGACGCGTGCCAACACCTCCAAGGAATAATCACCACGAATAGGAATGAAGTATGCGAAATTGGTGAGTCTATCGACGATCACCCATATAGCATCATGCCGTGCCGAAGTCGGTGGTAGTCCTATCACAAAATCCATCGTGATGTGTTCCCACTTCCACTCAGGAATGGGAAGCGGCTGTAAAGTACCGGCGGGTCGTTGATGCTCGGCCTTCACCTGTTGACAAACTAGGCATCAAACAACAAACTCTGTGATCTCCCTCTTCATACCGAACCACCAATAACTACCTTCGATAGTCCAGTACATCTTCGTATCGCCTGGATACATAGCATAAGCGGAGAAATGAGCCTCCTCAAGAATATCTCTTTGAAGATCGTTGTCAACAGGGATGCAAATCTGCTCTCGATATACTACAAGTCCGTCAATACGGACTTGGAAATCTCTGCCATCACCTCTGCGGATCTTATCAAGAATACCTCCGAGCTCCTCATCTGATCGCTGGAGCTCCCTAATGCAATCGAATAAGGTCGGCCTCACTTCAAATCAGGCTAGTAGTGCTCCTTGATCATCACTAGCCAAGTTGACTCCTAATGCACAGAGTCCCGCCAAGCAACAGAGATAAGCATTCTCTGTCATCTGAGGAGAAGATGATGACTCCTGACTCAAGGCATCTACCATCACATTTGCCTTTCTCGAATGATAATCAATGATAAGATCGTAGTCCTTAAATAGCTCCAAACATCTCCTCTGTCTAAGGTTTAATTCTCGCTCGGTGAACAAGTACTTTAAACTTTTATGATCTGTGAAAACCCTGCAGGTCACCCCATATAGGTAATGTTGCCATATCTTTAAGGCAAAGACTATGGCGGCCAACTCAAAATCGTGTGTTGAGTAGTTCAACTCGTGCTTCTTTAATTGTCGAGAAGCATATGTAATAACCCGACCATCTTGCATCAATACATAACCCAATCCCTGTCGACTGGCATCACTGTATACCACATACTCCCGACTACTAGTGGGAAAGGCCAATATAGGTACAGATGTCATTCGTTGTTTGAGCTCTTGAATGCTCATCTCACAATGATCGTCCCAATGGAATTTGACATCCTTCCGTGTTAACTTAGATAGTGGAGTAGCAATCTGGGAGAATCCCTCTACAAACCACCGATAATAACCTGCAAAACCAAGAAACTCTGGATCTCAGTCACAGTCTGCGGCTGCTCACATCTCAATATAGCTTTGACTTTCTGCGGATCAATGAAAATACCTTCCACTGAGACTACATGCCCCAGAAAACCAATCTATCGTAGTCAAAATTCACACTTGGTGAATTTGGCATATAACTGTCTCTCGCGAAGGATCTGTAAAACAACCCGAAGGTACTGAGCATGCTCCTCATCACTCCGTGAGTAGACTAAGATGTTATCAATAAACACAATGATAAACCGATCTAGGTAATCATGGAAGACCCGATTCATCAGGTCCATAAATGCTACTGGTGCATTGGTCAGCCCAAATGGCATGACCAAGAACTCAAAATGTCCATATCGGGTGCGAAATGTAGTCTTGGGCACATCCTCGGCCCTAATCTGCAACTGGTGATAACCCGATCAAAGATGCTGAAGCTGATCAAACAGATCATCAATGCGGGGCAACGGATATCGGTTCTTTACAGTGACTTTGTTTAATTACTGATAATCCACACAAAGTCAGAGAGTACCATTCTTCTTCTTCACAAATAATACAGGAGCACCCCAAGGTGAAGTACTCGGACGGATAAATCTCTTGTCTAGCAATTCCTAAAGTTAAACCTTAAGCTATCTCAGCTCTCCTGGTGCCATCCTATATGGCGGAATAAAGATAGGAGTAGTCCCCGGAGCCAAATCAAACTCAAAATCAAATTCCCGAACTGCTGGTAATCCGGGTAGCTCCTCAGGGAATACATCGGGAAGCTCCGGTACCACTGAGACCTCATCAAGCCTCGGACCCTCTATGGTGGTATCTATCACGTGGGCCAGATATGCCGTGCATCCTCAGCATATCATCCTTCTGGCCTTCATCACTAACACTACACAATGGGGTAATACCCGTCCCTCACTCACAAACGTCAGTGGTGGCCCTTCAGACCTCTGGAATTCTACTTCCTTGTTGAAACAGTCCATGAAAGCCTTATGAGTACTCAACCAATCTATCCCTAGGATATCATCAATGTCTGTCATGTCGAGCGGAATTAAGTCTGCTTCTAACACTGTCTCCCCAATCATGACATCGCTCCCTCTATATATGGAATCCCTGATCAACTGTTCACCAAGAGGAGTGATAACCATTAGCTCTTCATCTAGTGGTGATGACGGCCTACCCGACTGTTTAACGAAAGAAGCTCTCACATAAGAATAATTTGACCCGGTGTCTATAAGAACACGGGCGTCGACTCTAAATATTTTCATGGTACCTAGATACGGGAAATTGAAAAAAGGAATCAATTTAGGGTGAGCAAAAGATATATGCATATATATATCAAAATAGTTAAGCCTCTAGGGCTTTAACTAGTCATGACTATACATAACCATCATGGTATGCATGATTTCAAAAGGATGAGTACATAAAAGCTCCTAAAGAGAGGGATCTATGGGAGGATTACCCATGATCACATATGGATTCGCCTAAGCGTCCTCCTGCGTCATAGCATACACGTGGGCTTGTGTCCTCGGCTGCTATCGTGAAGGACCAGGTACAGTGTTGCTCCCGGCTATCGTCTATGGAGCAGTGTGACTCGAATGTGCAGGTGCTCCCTGCCGTCCTACTCGTGGAACACTCGGATGACTCGAAGTTATCTGACCTCCAAGTCTTAAATCAAGGCACGAACTCTTGATATGTCCCGACTTCCCACTCTGGAAGCACGTAATAGGTACCCTGCAAGCTCCCAGAGGGTGGTGTCTGCTACATCTGCAGCAAGGAGGGTGTTGCTGAACTGTGGTTTGACTCGTGGTACTGGGGGCTAGTGCTTCAAACCCCTGGGGATGTGGTCCTTGCCCAAAGTGTACTGGACTAAAGTGAGAGGGGCCTCGTGAAAACCAGAAGTCCTACCCCTCTTTGAGCTCTGACTCACATGGGTCCTAGCCCTCTTCTTCCTCTGATCTCTACTCTCCCTCTGTCCACCCTTGGCGTAGACAATCTGAGAAGTACCAGCCATGGTGGGCTCAATCAACTATCTCCGCGAGGGAGAAGCTGGGTGTGACCGTCATATACCTTATAATGTTCAAGTTGAGGTCGTCTTCAAACTTGAACCTCAACTGCTTTAGTGTCGCTAAATCGGGGACAAAAGCTGATAATCTTCTCAATTCTATCTCGTATTCTGCAACTGACCTAGTCCCCTATAGTAAGTGAAGGAACTCCTCCCTTTTGCGGTCTTGCTGAAATTCTGAGAAGTACCTGTGGTTAAACTCCCTCAAGAAGTCCTCCCACCGTAGTGGCTCGGTAGCATCGTCACAGATAGCCTCCCACCAAGTAAGGGCATCCCCATCTAGCAACCTCTCCACTACCCGCAGTCTATACTTCTCACTCAACCCTAAATCCGTCAAGATCCAACGGGTTTGGTTGACCCATTGCTTAGCCACAGTGGCATCACCGAGTCCCGCAAAGTCTGTGCTTCCCAACTGTTGAGCTTCCTTGACTAGCTGAGTCAGCTCGTGGACGCGCCTAAGTGTGGATGATGTGGTGTCACTCGGACCAGAGACCGAAGAAGGACCGGTCACTAGTGGAAGATCCGGTGGCATGGGAGTAGGCACTACCGTAGGAGTAGGCACTACCGTAGGAGTCAGCACGGCCATCAGTGGTGATGGGGGTGGCATTTAAACCCCGTATGTGCTGTACCACTCATACACCTACCTAAATGCATCGAGTGGTGATGGTGGAACTGCGGCTATAGTCGCTGCCTGAGAAGGCACTGGAAGGGGCGCACATGATGAGGAAGTATCCTCGGGCACTTTAGATGGTTCATGGGGTGCAAATCTAGTACCCCGCCTAGTTGTCATAGTTTTGCAAAGGAATAAATTTTCATTAGGCGTGATTCAAGAATTAGGGTTAGTTAAGAAGTAACTAACCCCCTAAATTGAATGAGGTTATCGGTTTAAGAATCCGATGGAAATAATATGTTAGGTTAGATACAGCCCCTAAAAATAAAGAAACTCATATGCCTAAAACCATGTACCGGGATCTCGTGACTGTAAAGAAACTCTCATATGCATTGAGGACTTTTGAAAATGTACTTGGGAATATTTTCAAAACTCTTTTCATAAAACATAGCTCTCAACCTAGAACTCTGATACCAATCTAACTGTCATGCCCTAATCCGCAATCGAAGGCCATGAACAGCCGCCCGTTACCCCATATGCTGCCCGTCACATGACACACATACCGAGGCAACGAAGGCTAACATCTTCACCTATTTAAAACCTGTTTTTTCTCAAAATATAATTTCCCAAGTAAAAGAAATTAAAATATAGCACTTTGCCTCGATGCATGAATATATAACCATTTTGAGAGTTTCAAATTTCAAGTTGCATAATACAATTACAGTCATCCCATAAATATACATGGTCATTCATTGGACCTCAAGTATATACATTATCCAACTTTATCACGGAAGAATGGTTGGTACCATACCCAACACTCGTCGTCTCCAAATGTATGTCAAGTGTGTCGAAAGTCTTTCGACATGTCTCCCTATCAAATCTATATCTGTCATCATAGAAAAGTGAGAGGTGAGTATTAAGGAAAATATTCAGTGAGTGAGGAGATCGACATTATGTTATCAATAGAAGGTGCGAGCATAGAGTGTCAAAGCACATTTTAAAACAAGATAATCTTATAAATTTAGCATGACATTTCCATAAATCATATGATCATATATCATACATCATAACACCAACATATGCATCCATTCATGTTTCAAAAATCATTTAGAGCTTGTTAATAAATATCCCCAGCAATGGTCTACCACGACCAATGACGGACATATTAGGGGTTTTTCATATGTAAGTATAAAAATATTTAGCTCTCTACCCAATGTTGGCCACGGGCCTCACCAAGTGCTAGATAGTGGCGTCACACACGTCCTCCTCTTACGGTTCAACTGGCTAGCTCGTGTCTATGCGCATATATATAATCAATCATGTATAGAACCCCGCCCAGTACTAGATAGTGGCATCACACATGTCCTCCCCAATTTGGTTCAACCGACCGCGACTATACATATGACGTTTGAGGATAGCTCCTGTAGAAGCGTATCCGGATACAATGGGTGCCTCTATAAATGCCCTTCGTAGCTACCGTAGTCCATCATGGACATCATCACATCACAAGTAGGCATCCGGTCCACACAATTCATTAAATCATTTCAAATCAGCGTGCCAATGCAATGGAGGCATATACATCAAATGAAGTTTTCAAAGAGTGGCATAATATCATTTCAACACAATTCATGGATGCATATCATTTGAATCAATCATTTTAGACACTCCAATGATCACAAAGAGAATTATTTATAAAACATAACCAAATCTCATGCTTTCACACATGTCATAAAAATATATCATTTTGAAAAGCTATAAAACATGAATTTTTACTAAATCAAAAACATAACATCAAAGTCTCACTCACAGTATGCGGGAGGGTATGTCACTCCCTAAAATGTATCGCAATGTGTAGAAAATATGCTCCCCTTGCTCAATCACCAAGCGTATCACTACAATGGCAACACATAACAAATATATAAAATTTTATTATTATTTCGTATTATAAAATTGAAAACCACTATGTTAAATTGTATTTTGATTAATCCTTCATCTAGGATCTAGGTTTAGGGCATCATAAGTAAGCTTCTAGTGTGTACATACGTTGTCCCCTTTTTCATCACCAAACAGCAATTTCAAAAGCTCATTTATATATACACCTTATAACTTCACCACAAACATTGGCAAATAAAATCTACATCGTCAATTTAGAGTTCTTCCTAGAACTTCCTATACATAATTCACCACATACACATATATGCCTCCAAACTTCATGCCAAACTCATTCCCAATCTCTCCCACATTCTATCTCGTTGTATATCCAAAACAGTCTACAAAATTTCAGAAGTTAGTGTGCTCAAAATCTCACCTCCTTTATGCACAAAATAGTCCACATTCACATTGCTCATTATATAATTCATCCTTTAAAATTTTGCATGCTAACACATCAATTGAATCCATCACTCCCTCATAAGATTTCACATTCTACAATTATTACACATACACGTGCTCATACACATTCCTTACATTTTCGTTACTCACCAAACCAATACACATTTTATCACATCACCTTAACACACATATACAAATTATACATGCACACACACACACACACACACATTTATCATCCCTACTAAAATTCTCCACACTTGTGTAACATTTGAAATTATAAGTTTTCGGATACCATGACTATTACATAGCATTGATTTTCTCTCGGTTGCACTCTCCTTTCCAAGTCTCCTTCTCGGTTAGCAAGAAAATAGCCTCACCTAAATCAATTTTTTTGAGGCAAAAAATTTTTTCACGTTATGAACCACATTCCTTGGCCTTTTAGGTAGTTTTCTTACATAATTTCATCCCATTGTCTTCAGCCAACAAGTGCCCTATTTTTCAGTCAATATGCACATGTACATACTCATAATTTTTATTCAATTTTCTACACACAAAGTTTACAAAATGCAGGACAAGTTTTTCAGCTCACTAATACACCTTTCTCTCATCTAAATTCTTGGCCAAACACAAACAAATTTCTGCATACTTTTCTCATATCATTTCAATCAACCAACACACATATATTCATCACTTTTGCATTAAAATTCTGCACACATGATGGGCATTTTGAAACTAAATTTTTCAGCTCACCAAAAACACATTTCTCCTCCAAATTCTCAGCCACATAAAATGTAAATTTTTTTGCACACATTCCTCATGCTTCATTTAGGTTCCACCTAGACTCTAAGTCGTAAATCATGCTAAAAACATCATATTAAAGCATTCACACAAGTTTTCTCCAAATTTCAGCAAGTGCAGAATTTCTTTTTACCTTAGATTTTGATGTTTCAAGCCCAACCAAGACTTTTCTTCAAAAGATCTCTTCCTCTCCCTTGCTCATAGCTCTCGGCCTCCTCTTATTCACCATGCTAGGCGTCTCCTTTTGGCTCCAATGCACATACACACATAAAATTTTCATAAATATATCCCTAGACACTCACAATGAACATTATTAAATTTGAGTTTTGATTTCTCCTTACCATCCACTTGAAACTCTTGGCCCTTTTTGAATCTTCACTATGCAAAATTCTTCCTTTTGCTTTGATTTTTTGGATATATTGTAATTGGGCTTGTGAGGAAATGATCTACATAAAAATTTTCGGGTAGTGTTGTAGAAAATTTTTGAGCTTCCCTACTAACAAACTCACGGCCATGAGAGGAAAGTGGAGAGCTTTTTAGAAGAAAATGCTTTGGCTTTGAACATTTCATGGTTTTGGAGAAAGAACTAAGTGTTTATCTTTGTTAAATTTTATTCTTCATTGAATCCTAGCCATCAAACATTCTCAAGATCAATTTTAAGCCATTGGATTACTTGATCAAAATCAATAATTCACTCCCTCTCTCTCACAGTTTTGCCCTTTCACTCACTATAAACACACTTTCTCACACTACACTCACTTCTGCATTAATTGTGTGTCTCCCACCAACCAAGATCCAAGGGCTTAAAATTTTGATCCAATTTCAAGTTAAATCCTCACCATTGGTTTGTTTCCAAGAAACCCAACACTTTCACTCAATGAATAGTACTCTTGTCTCCCACTAACTCAATCCAATGGTCCAAATTAATTCATCTTACTTCAAACTCAATTTCCACCCTTGGATTAACTTTATAAAGATCACAAAATCTCTTCTCTTCTCACCACATTCGGGCCATCTCCCTCTAATACGCTCTACATTCTCGTTTGTTCTTGGTTTGAGAGAATACATTTGTTAAATTCCTTAAATCTCAACCATTGATCATCTCTAGGGTTATTTCTCACCATTGGATCATTTTCCACCAAACCAAAAATCATTTTCTCTCACTTTATTAGTCCAATAGTTACAATCTAGTTACAAACAAATCAAAGATCCTAACCATCCATCTAAATTCTTTTTAATTCCAAATGTGTCCCTCGACTTATAAAAATTTCATTTGACCCCGAAAATTTTTATAATTTCATATTAGACCCAAAATCTCGTATTAAGCCTAATTTAATTTACCCTGCATCAAAACGTGATCATTTAGCCTTACTGAGACACATTCAACTCGGTTAGGGTTTTATCGGTGATTTTCAAAAAATTTTACAATTTAGCTCTACGAAGTAAGATCTACTCAAATTTGACATTCTTATACACTCTAGAGTCATTCTTATTATTATTGGACAATCGGTGGTCATTTTAGAAAATTTTGATTTGCCAGGGACTCGGGCCGAAATTTTCGGGAGCGGTTTTAGCGAAAAAATTTCTTAATGGATTTTCTACCTAAAAAATGAATAATATCATATATAAAATGAAAATGAGTACAATAATGAGTACACCGAGGTATCGGTGTTACAGAGAAAGTCTAAATCTAACATTATAGAGAGTCCAATGAGTTGAAACACAAGGTAATTTAGAAGTATTTTTGACCATGAATTTATTGATATACTCACCTCGTCAACAAACGATTGCATATATTAATAGCAATTTTCCCATATCATTTTTTACTGAAATCAACAACCTAATTATGAAATTCATTTCAAAAACAATAGCTTTGCTTTCTTTCAATGATTTCTTACATTTTGTAAAGTCTAACCATGCTTTTATTGGTCTGAGTGGCTCTATCAACCAAATAGTTTCATTAAAGTAATATTGATTACGGATTGTTAACTTGCTCTTTAGCATCACAATGGTTGCATATTTATAGCTAGTAGCATGGTCCATTCCGAATACAAAGCAAGCCTTTTTGAAATAGTTTTCCCCTCCATCCTTTCCACCCCAAAAAGAAAAGGCACATGTATTTTGTCTAGTTTAAGCATGTCATACACAATAACAAAATTTGTCTTCCAAATTTTTGAACTGGACTTATTATGTGGGTTTGACTTAAGTCCATTTCGTGAAAGGGGACAATAGTCGAATCCATGAACTAATGTTTTGATTGATTCACATGAACATCTCATTTAAGCTTTTGGTTCTCTTTCTAAACTATCAACTTATAAGGCTTTAAACCTTATTAACATTTAGCTTAATAATAAACTACAATGTGGAAAATGAAATATTTTAATAACATTGAGACCTCTTTGTGCCTTCTTTATTCTCTTTTCTTTTCTGTAATATGACATAAGCAAAGACAAAGACCACTTATTAACACTTTGTCCTCATTTGAATAAGAATACATTAATTTGAGATTCCTTTACCTTTTGTTCTCAATTTGCCAAACATTAGCCATTCACATGCATCTAATGTTATTAGTTTGTATGCCCATCTTGGGGTATTTTAGGAAGACAATTCAATTATTTTGAATTTAAAATTAGGATAATGAGATAACTTCCATTATTCCCTTAACTCCCATGACTCTCCTTAAAAACAATAACTTTCTCTTTGTGTGTTGTGATGAAATATTGTGAGTTCTTGAGATAGAACATCGATTAAAAATGTAGATATCAAGAGTCATCAAGGGATAAAAAAATTTCGAGTAAGAAATTTTTCGATCACTCAATTTCACCAGATTAAGGGTCGAGGTGTCGTGGTATTGTGGTGGTGGTTCTTCCTACGTGATTATCATCCCAAATATGTGACTGGTTCGAGAAAGGTTCGTGGTTTATAATTTTTGCAAACCTACATATTAAGGTACACATTCCAAAATTCCGATTTAATTTTAATTTTTCCCATGCTTCTGCATTGTAGAACATATCTAACATTTGTATCAAAGTATGTTTAGATTTATCTAAAAGTTTTTTGGAATTTCTGGGGATATAAAATGTGTAGGGTAAAATTTAAGATCCGGATCACTAATGAATTTCATGCCACAAGATTACCCATGACCCAAGGATCATGAATATGATGTTATTTAATTTTTGTAGCATGTATAGACCATTAAATGTTCGATCAAAGTTTTCTCGATCATGAATAGTGCCCGTGACCTTAGAACCCTAGATCCATTGGTTTAGATTGAAATTGATACATAAAAATGGTGTAGATATGTTCCTGACACTTAAAAATATGATTTGAGTGTTTAATTGCAATTGTCGTCGCCATAAATTATGTTTTCTAACATGGCCGAGAAGGGTCGTGGCGATGGAGCTTGATTCACCAATTTTGAGGCTTAAATCTTCCAAAAAATCAAGTTTAGGATGATTATGGAAGTTCAATTTCAATTAACAGTTGAAATCATCATGAAAAAAGTGGCCAGAAATGGGTTTTCTAGTAGTGGGGTCTTAGGACCCAATTACAGACCCGTCAGTGAAAAAGACCTGACTTGGGTCCATAGGCATATGCATGTCACACATGTCAAGGTACATAACAATGCAAGGTGTGAGAACGTGGAGGTCATGCGCTATGAGAGCATGTGACTAGTTAGGGTGGTCCAGGTCAAATTTGACGTAGATCTACATATTGACTTGGGACACAAGTTGCGTATGTACAGACGCGTGATAGTCGCTCTGTGCATCTAGCATATGTGCCAGCACGCCATCAGTGTATGCAGGTGCAGGGCGACATTGTTATTGCTCGTAGCAGCATGTGGGACCTCCAACAGCGCGTCAGGTCATTCCGGATTGAATTTTTCATTTTTCTAAGGGTCCCACATCAATAATTATGATTTTTTATGAGTTTTTGTGTATCGAATCCATATACAGATGGTATGATATTACCCCAGGTTGTGGTGGATGGGTCCATTGATCTATTCATTCACTTTAAGGTCTACATTCAAACTATTTCGTATTTATTGATTTGAAGGGTACACAAAATATGTGAATAAGTATCAATAAGTTACTAACGTTTCTCTTTTTGTGTACCAGAGACTATGGCTACAATGAAAACTATCATACTAGATCTTTGCAAGGGGGATAAACTAGATGGCGATGACTATGATATTTGGCACCGAAAGATTCAATTTATCCTTGAGGAGTAGGATCTTATTAAAATACTAGAGTATGAGAAGGTAAAACCTGGGGAGGTATCTCACCTCAGGCTAGGCGTGATCAGGAGGCCTATTGTGCATGGAGAAAGAAGGATATCTCGGTTAAGGCAATCTTAATCAATGGCATGTACGATAACATGATCCTAGTCTATGAGTAGTATCATACAACTATGTCAGTTTGGCTTGACTTAGAAAAGTATTATAGTACTCTTTCAGCTCCTAATGTGAATATGCTGACTTATAAGTTTATCATTTATAAGAAAAGGGTCGATCATACGATAAAACAACATGTGATACAAATGTCGAGCATGATAGCCGGGCTAAGGATTGAGGGTGAGCTTATTTTGGATGAGTTTCAGGTACTGGGTGTGATCTAATCATTACCTGATTCATGAAAGACCATAAAAACTATCTCAAATATAATTAGAGTATTCGCACTTTTACTGATGTGAGCAAGTATTATAAGCTCGAGGAGGAGCGCCTAGGGACAAGTAGGCCACACTCGGGTCATGTTTATGCAGCGAAGTTGAGGAAGGGCCCCATGACACCAAATGTAAATGGAAGAAGTATGAGAAGAAACTCGAAGTCCAGGTAAGAAAAAGCTATCTGAGAAATCTGATAACAAAGTACAAAAGCACAGAAAGAAAGAGCTAGACAAAGCCAAAATAGTGTTTTGAAACCTGAACTCGACTAGCCAGTTCGATTGATTCGACTGGTAACCTGGACCAACAGCAGGTCTGGGTTACTTAACAAAATCGGATTATGAGAAAATTGGTTAAAACTCAGGTTCAATAGGGAACCGGGTTGAACTGGCCAACCCTAGGCTCGAGCTCAAGCTCTTATTGTGTGTATAGGGTGACCACAACCACCAGAACACGACACTATGTTGTTTCTCTTTTCCTTTTCTTTTTTTTTTTGGTTAAGAAAATGAAAAAATCTTACTTTTTTTCCTTTTCTTAATTTCATAACAGATTTTATTAATATTATATATTTTCAATATAACTTAATAAAAAATTATGATTAAATATATAGATTTTTTAATTTATTAATATATTATAAATTAAATTTATTTATGATGCCCTAATGACGTCATCCGGTTTCTTCATCCGGTCTGACCGGTTTAACCTAGTGACCTATCGACCTCTTGACATGACCAATTCGTATTCCGATTTGGGTTTCAAAAGACTGGGCCAAAGAGAAATGTTACGCATGTGGTAGATTTGGTTATTTTGCTCGTGAGTGTGACGAGTGGAAGGTATACCCTTCTTCTTTTCATGGTTTTTGTCTCATACACTATGATGGTCATTGATTCCTCTTTTTGTGGATTCTAGACTTAGGAGCCACTAACCATGTAAGAAATGGAGCTTTTATCATTGTCAGAGAAATTGACACTTACAAGCTAGAGTTATAAAGTAGCTAGACTCTATACCAACACAACATTCTTTATGCTCTGAATATTCAATAGAACCTCGTTTCTGTACTTTGTCTAGACTATTTAGGATATAATTTGTCTTTTAGAAATCTTCCATTTCTATTTTTAAAATAGTTCTTTGGTTTTTCTAATTTTATCTATGATAAGCTATATACATCGGACACTATTTTATTTACTGGTAATTCTTGTCTTTCTTCTATTGCTTTTATGTTTGATTGTATTGATGATGATGTGAATGTATGGTATAATACACTTGGACATATAGGGCAAGAGAAGATGAATCAGTTAACTATGAGTAACTTATGGGGCTCCACTAACTAAAGTCAAGTTGCCCGTATGTGAGTTTTGCCTAGCTAGAAAGGTTACAAGAAAACCATCTAGTAAGGTAATAAGATCTGGGACTCCATTGTAATTAGTCCACTCTGATATTAGTGGTCCTACGAATATGAAAGTCTGAAATGGAATTATATATTTTATCTGTTCATAGATGATTACACGTGTTTCAGTTACATCTATTTGATCTCACACAAGTCTAAAGCATTGGAATGCTTCAGAGATTTATTAGCAAGATTGAAAATTAGTTAGGCTTGAAAGTGAAAACTCTCAGAACAAATTGAGGTTGAGAGTATTTGTCTAAACAATTTAAAGAGCTCTATTTTGCAAAGGACATTACAAGACAATTGACTATTCTTGTTCCTCCTTAGTAGAATTGAGTAACTGAGAGGAGGAATTGGACTTTGTTAGAGATTGTGAGCTCTACGATGGTGTAAGCCAATTCACCTATCTCCTATTGGGTAGATATTTTATTGACTTCAGCCTATGTCCTCAATTGTTTCCCATCAAAATCCTTAGTCAGTATCCCATATGAGCTTTGGATAGGAAAGCAGCCTGACCTTAGCCACTTGAGACCATTGGGTTGTGCAGCGCACGTTCATGATTTCTTGCATCCACATGTCAAGTTAGACTCATGAGAAAAGAAGTGTATCTTTATAAGATACTTGGAACACTCTAAGGAGTATTTATTCTTAGGTGAGCATACAGATGACACAATCATTGAGATTGAGTCTCATGATGTCACGTTCTTAGAGAATGATTTCAGTAAGGGTGGCGAAATTGATTGGGACCTTTTTGGAGATGGATGAGCTTAGTTGTAACACGACACCTTGATGTACTCAAACTTGTACTACTTTCCATCTCATATATGAGATCACATGTGTTTCTATATAGAAAATTCACTAAGAAATTTTATTTTGCTAAAACCGATCCAAAAAAGATTTTGGTCCAAATTGTCGAAAACTAAAAATTTTCAAAATGATCACCAATGGTCCAAAGCTAATCGGAATGACACTAGAGTGTATAAGAACTTCAAATTAGGGTAAATCTGATTTCGTAGAGCTAAATCCGGCAATTTTTGGAAAATGGCTCAAAAACCCTAATTTTGGGACATAGAGCATCCGCAAAGACTAAGCGATCACATTTTGATGGAAAATTGAATTAGTTAGACCTAACATGAGGTTAGGGGTCTAGTATGCAAATATGAAAAATTTTGGGATCAAAATGGAATTTTCAAAGTTTAAGGGACTTGTTTGCAATTTATAATAATTTAAAATTAATCTACTAATTTTATTCTCCTAAAACCCTAATTGGACAAGTGTAGAGAGAGGAAGAAATGTGATTAGCCCAATGGTTGTACAAGTGTACACAAATATGAAGAAAAGAGAGTTGAAAATTTTGACCTTTGAATTTTAATCCAAGGGTGGTGAGGTGCTTGTGGTATGTTGGACTAATGAGAACCCTAGGATCTTTATGTGGGATCCACACATTAAATGAGAGTGTGAGTTGTAGAGAGTGAAAGAGCTTTGTAGAGAAAATTGGGTAGTAAAGAGAAATAAAACATTGAAATAGTAAAATGATCCATGGTGAGAAATTTTTGAAAAAAATAAATCAAGGGTCAAAAAGGAAGCAAAGAAACAATTCATTTCTTAAATCCAAACATTAAACAAGTGGTTCTAGAGAGGGAGAGAGAGAGAAATTAGTGGCCGACCATAGGAGAAAGAAAACAAAGGAAGAAAGCTCTCCATTTTCCTTCTCTCAAACCTTGAACTCCACCTTGAAGAAGAAGATGATTTCCTCACATAACCCCTAAATATTTAACCTTCTCAAGCCCTAGAATAACATATTCAAAAACTAGAACCAAAGAAGAAGTCTAGCTTGGTGATTCAATGAGGCAACCATGGAGTTCAAGTGAAGAAAATCCATGGATTCTTCAAATTTCATACAACCTCTTTAGGTAAGAAAGTTTCCGCTTTGTCTTTACTCTAACATATGTTATTTTGGAGCCAAAGTAAGAAGGATTTCTTTTTGGATCTAGGGAGGCTGAAAGTTGGAGGAAGGATGTTTGAAGGGAAGTTAGGTTTTGGTTTGAAACATCAAGTTTTGAGGTAAGGAATTGTGATGATTTGGTTAGTTGTTGTGAAAAATCCTTGAGTATAGTCCAAAGCATGTCCTAAGTCTATGTTACTAAGTTCTGAACCATCATAGAAATCATGTTGAACATGAGGTTTGGTGGTCTGAAATTGAAAGAGGAAGGAAAAGATTGATGTAAACATTGAAACTTTGAATTTCTGCAAAACATGTCACACTTACTAGGCTGTAGTCTTTCTTTAATAACTTTTTCTACAATAATTAAAATTGAGTGAGGTCTTCTGCATATGAAACTAGACTTTCATAGTATTAAAATGAGATATGATTTGTTTGATTCTGAAAAGAATTAGATTTTTAGTGATTTTTCAAAATTAGATGTTCTGCAGTGAAATACCCTGTTCTGTCCTGTTTTGGCCGTGGATTTGATTTCAATTTTGAGGTATCTTCTGTTCTGAACCAACCTGAGCTCCAGCTATGAAATTTGTAGATCTATGTCTGATCTTTAATTTGAGATAAGAATTATGTGATTTGAATATGTGTAGTGAAAGTTACAGCCTATTTTCCATGACTGCGCAGATTATAAATTTTGCAGTCAAGTTCACTTAGAATGAATCTTTATGTCTTTGTGTATTTGAAGTAAATTTAAGCTGAAAATGTTAAGAAATGTTGTTCTATAGTAGCATGGTGTACTAAGTAATATGATAAAGTTGTGTGCTAGTTGGTAAGTGGTTGGAATGAAAAGAGTTGATATGAGTATGTGTAGGTGTAAGGGTTATTAGAATGTGAGGATGATATTTGGGTGGCTAAAGTGACAATTGTAGTGTTAACACGACATGAGGAACATTTGAAACCTATCTAGGATTTGCCTTAGATTTTGATCCTAGACTTAGGGTCTTGTTTGTAATACAAACTTAATATAATGACTTAGTTTTATGACATTTTTATATATGTTATATGTAGCATTGTTAGTGACTGCTTGGTGATCGAATGCTCGAAGCCCTTTTCTGCTTTTTGTGGTGTATTTTAGGGAGTGACGTACCCTCTCGTATATAGTGAGTGGGACTTTGATACTATATTTTCGATTGAACCAAACTCATGTTTTACAGCTTTCTAAATGACATATTTTATGGCATGTGTGAAAAAGTATGATTTGGACCATGTTTTATAAATACTCTTTTGTGACTCATTAGAGTGTCTCAAATGAATTGATTCAAATGTTATGCATCCATGATTTGTTATGAAAAGATGTCATGCCACTCTTTGAAATCTTAATATGATTTATATGTTACCATTGCATTAGCACTTTGATTTGAAATGTTTTGATGAAATACATTAGCATGCGGTTTTGATATGATTTGATGATATACGAGGCCGGATGCCTACTTAAGATATGATAATATGATGATGTATCCTTGATGGATTTCTATAGCTATGAAGGGCATTTGTAGAGGCACCCATTGTGTCCGGATACGTTTCGGCCGGAGGTATCCGCAAACGTCGTGTTGTATAGTTGCGACCGGTTGAACCAAATCGGGGAGGACATGTGTGACACCACTGTTTAGTATCGAGTGGGATTCTATACATGATTGATTATTTATATACACATAGATTACGGACTGGCCTAGTTAAACCAAAAGGGGAGGGCCGTCAGTATAGGCGGTCTAGCACTGGGGGAGGCCCGTGGCCAACGTTGAGGTAGAGAGCTAAATTTTATCTACTTGCACATGAAAAAACCCCCAACGTACCCGTCATTGGTCGAGGTAGACCTTTGTTGGGGTTATTTTCTTGGCAAGCTCTAAATGACTTTGGAAATGTAAATGGATGCATACTTTGATACTATGATGTGTGATATGTGATCATTTGATTGCTGGAAATGGCATGCTTGATTTTGATCTCATTATAGTTTGAAATGTACTTTGACACTCCATGCTCACACTTACAATTGAGAATATATTGTCGATTCCCTCACTCACTGAGTATTTTCTCATAATACTCACCCCTCACTTTTTGTTGATTATAGTTATAGACCTGGCAGGGAGACGTGTCGAGAGAGTTCGACACACTTGATTCATATTTGGAGACCTTGGACTTGGATATGGTATCGACCATTCTTCCGCAGTGATGTATTTGATGATGATGATGTACATTTGAGGTCTATAGATCGACCATTGTATATTTATATTGGGATGACTGTAATTACGTTGTGTAATATAATTAAAACTCTCACCAGTGTTGTATAATTATGCATTAAGGCATTGTCTTGTATTTTACATTCTTTACTTGGGAAATTATGTTTTTGAGGAAAAACAGGTTTTAAACAGTCTTAAACAGGTGATTGTTTTAGCCTTCGTTGCCTCGGTATGTGTGTCCTGAGGTGGACAGCGTATGAGGTAACGGGCGGCTGTTCACGGCCTTGGATCGAGGATCGGGGCATGACAGTTCGGTGGTATCAGAGCTCCAGGTTGAGAGCTATATTTTATGAAAAAAAGCTTTGAAAATATTCCCAAATATATTTTAAAAGTTCTCAATGCATATGAGAGTTTCATTACAGTCATGAAATCCCAGTACATGGTCTTAGGCATATGAGTTCATTTATTTTTAGGGGGTTAGATACTGTTCGTATCTCACCTAGCATATTATTTCCATCAGTTCTTAAACTGATAACTTTATTCATTTTAGGGGGTTAGTTACTTTGCAACTAACCTTAACTCTTGAATCATGCCTAATTAAAAATTTTCCCTTTGCGAAACTATGAGGACTGGATGGGGTACTAGATTTGCACCCGAGATGCCTACAGTACCTGAGAATGTTTCCTCTTCATGTGCACTTGTGAGTCTAAAAATATGGCCGAAGGCGTCTGGCCAAGACGACTAAAGTATATGCTACTTTCTTAATTGGACGATAGTTAACCTCAAATTTTTTAAGTATCTAGTTAATGTAATAGACCAGTCTCTGCACAACGGGGTCATGTCTCACAAGTATGGAGTAGAGTGCTCGGTTAGAAATAGAAAGATATAAGTATAGTTTCTCAATAGGAATCAGATGAGAGAGCAGTGGGGCATCATGAAGTACTTCTTGAGTTGCTCAAAGGCTATCTAACACTTGGGCATCCATGCAAACCCCTGAGATCTTTTCAGGACATTAAAGATGGGTTTATACTTTTTCCCAACTTTCAACATAAATCAGCTTAGAGCCGATATTCTACCGGTGAGGCACTATACCTCCTTCAATGTTTACGGCGATGACATATCGAGTATGGCTTGTATTTTTTTGGGATTTGCCTCGATTCCCCAATTGGTGATCATGAAACCCAAGAATTTACCGGATGCGATTCCAAAAGTGTACTTGGCTAGATTCAGCCACATGTTATAACGTTCTAGCGTTTGGAAAGTTTCTTCAAGATTGGTGACATGAGCCTCTACATCAGTGCTCTTGACAAGAATTTCATCAACGTACGCCTCTATGTTTTTACTAAGTTGATCCTTAAAGACTTTATTGACCAGCCGTTAGAAGGTAGCCCCCACATTCTTCAGGCCAAAAAGCACGATGCGGTAATAGTACATGCTAAATTTCGTAATAAAGATGGTATTTTTCTTCATCCTTTAGTGACATTCGTATTTGATTGTAGCCAAAGTAGTCATCCATGAAACTTAGGATTTGGTGGCCTGAAGAGTTGTCCACTAGTTTGTCGATGTTAGGGAGTGGATAGCTATCCTTCGAGCATACCTTATTGGGATCTGTGAAATCCACTCACATTCTCCGTTTGTTATTGGCATTTTTTTACCAAGACTACATTGGCAAGCCATTTGGGATACTTGACTTCACGGATGAATCTAGCTTTTAGTAATTTTTTAACCTCCTCTTGTATGGCATGTTGGCATTCGAGGGCAAACACTCTCTTTTTTGTTTTACCAGCTTACAGCTAGCATTGACCGTCAATTTGTGGACTATGATAGAGGGATCGATGCCCGGTATGTCCTCTGGTGTAACACTGACACCTCGATGTATCCATTGTTGTACTCCTTCTCCATATTATATATGATATTTTTCATGTTCCTATATAGAAAATTTCACTAAGAAATTTTTTCACTAAAACTTCTCTTGAAAGATTTCAGTCCCAATCGCCGGAAACTAAAAATTTTCAAAATGACCACCCATGGTCAAATGATAGTCATAATAACTCTAGAGTGTATAAGAACCTCAAAATCAGGGTAAATCTTGCTTCATAGAGTTAAACCACAAATTTCTGGAAAAGTAGCCCGAAAACCCTAATTTGGGTCAAAGGGTGTTTGGAAAGACTAAACGACCACTTTCAATATGAGATAAATTTAATAAGGTCTAATATGAGGTATTGGGGCTAATGTACAATTATGAAAATTTTTGGGGTCAAAATGGAATTTTTATAAGTTAAGGGGCTACTTGCAATTTATAAGAATTTAGGAATAATTTAATAACTGTATTCTCCTAAAACCCTAAGTAAACAAGTGTAGATAGGGAGAGAAATGTGATTGGCCAAAGGTGAGAATAGCTGTGAACAAATGTGAACACAAAAGAGTTGTAATTTTTGACTTTGGAAAAATTTAATCCAAACGTGGAAAAATGGTTTGTGGTATGATGATTTAAAAGGAACCCTAGGATTAAGATGATGGGACCCACACATTTAATGAGGGTGTGAGTTGTAGAGAGTGAAAGTAAACTTGCAGAGGGAGAAAGAGAAGAAACCCTAATTGTAACATATGAATCCAAAGGCTAGGAATTAATCTTGAAACATTAAATGGCTAGGATTGGCTTAGGCATTTAAGAAAAAAAAAAACTTAGTCTCTTCTCCCTCCCCAAAACAATGAGAAGCCAAGTGAAGAAGAAAAGAAATGTTCTCTCCAATTCCTCCATAACCGTGAGCCTTAAGGAAGAGGAAACCCAAAATTTTTCTACTACACAACCAAATATTTTTATATAGATCTATCCCTCTCAAACCCTAGAACAACATATCCAAAAATTAGAACCAAAGGATAAGTCTAGCTTCGTGAACCAAGAGGAGAATCATGAGCTTCAAGTGGAAGGAAACACTAGGATTTCTTCAAGTTTCATCCCACACTTCTAGGTAAGAAAGTTCTCTCTTCATTTCTAGTATAACATACTTTGATTTTTGAGTCAAGAGGAGAATGTTAACTTGGTGTATATAGGGTGACCGAGAGCTAGGATCAAGGAGGGAAAGAAAGATCTTGAAGAGAAGCCTTGATTTGGGGTTGGAACATCAAAAATTTGGGGTAATAAAAATTCCCACCTTGCTGGAAATTTTAGATCTTATGCTTGGCCAGGAATTTTGAGATGATTATGTTAGTTGTTTGAAGAATCCTTGAATCTAGTCCAAGATAAACCCTAAATCAATGGTTTTAAGTTCTTAATCATCATAGAAATCATGGTGAATATCAGGTTTGGTGATTTGAAATTAAAAGAACAATGAAAGATTTGTTTTAAACATAAAAACATTAAATTTCTGCAAAACAGGAAAGCCTGACCTAGCTGTAGTCTTTTTGTCATAACATTTTCTGCATAACTGTTAATTAAGTGAGGTTTTCTTCATATGAAACTAGACTTCCATATCTTGAAAATGAGATATGATTCGTTGAAAACTGAAGAGAATTGGATTTTTAGTGGTTTTTTAAAGTTAGATGTTCTGCAGAGAAATACTCTGTTCTGCTCTATTTCTGCCATGGATTTTGCCTCAATTTTGAGGTGTCTTCTGATCTGAACTGTCCTAAGCTCTAGTTATGAAATTTGTAGATCAATGTCTTATCTTTAATTTGAGATAAGAATCATGTGATTCGGATATGTGTGGTGAAAGTTACAGCCAGTTTTCCAAGACTGCACAGATTAGAAATTATGCAGTCAAGATCATTTAAAATAAATCTTCATGTCTTTGTGTAATTGAAGTAGATTCAAGCTAAAAATCTAAAGAATTGTTGTTTTATGGTTAGCTTTAAGTGAAAACTAGAAGTTATACAATCCAAGAATGTTAGTTCAAAGTGCAATGATTTTCTTAAGACATGAAGGTATGAGAGTGAATTTTAAAAATGGTTGGTGATAACTCTAAGCATAGAAACATGTATCCTATTTTGCATATCATGCATTTATCATCTTAGTAACAATGGAAGCCTACATATGTAACCCTGATCCTTAGTCATGAATAAGGGATTTAGTGAAATTTAAAATGAGCCAACCATTGTCAACTATATGGCATCCAAATTTACATATCCACTATATTATCCTCGTAAGACACACAGTCGGAGAGATATCGTTGGGAGCACATTTTTCCACGCTTTGAGATCATTTTAGGGAATGACATATCCTCCCGTATACTGTGAGTGGAACTTTGATGCTATGTTTTTTATTGAACAAAATCCATGTTTTATAACTTTTCAAAATAACATATTTTATGATATGTGTAAAAGAATGAGACTTGAATCTATGTTTTGTAAATGCTTCTTTTGTGATCATTGGAGTGTTTTAAATGATTTGATTCAAATGATACGCATCCCTGAATTTTGTTGAAATGATATCGTGTACTCTTTGCAAACTTGATATGATTTATATACTTCCATTGAAATGGCACGCTGATTTGAAATGGTTTAATGAAATGTGTGGGCTGGATGCCCACTTGTGATGTGATGATATGATGATGTTGCTTATGGATTCCGTAGCTACAAAGGGCGCTTGTAGAGGCACCCATTGTGTCCGGATACGCTTTTGCAGAAGGTATCCACAAATGTTGTGACATAAATGTATGGGCCCAGTTGAACCAAAAGGGGAGGTCCGTCCGAATAGGCGGTCTAACACCAGGAGTTGCTTATACATGATTATTATATCCGTATGGGCCCAATTGAACCAGGTAATGTGGAGGTTCATCCAAATTGGCAGTTTAGCACTAGGAGTTGCTTGTACGTGGCCAATGTCAGGGTAGAGAGCTAAATTTGAAATTTCACCTGCATTGAAAAACCCCCGATGCGCCTATCATTGGTCTTGGTTGACCACTGTCGGGATTGATTTTCTGGCTAACTCTATCGATTTGTGATTTGGTATGGATGCATATGTTTGACATTATGATCTATGATCGATGATTACATGATTTATGGAAATGTCATGCTCGATTTGTAATATCATTATGTTTTAAAATGTGCTTTGTCACTCCACGCTCACACCTAATATTGAGAATATGATGTCGATCCCCTCACTCACTGAGTATTTCCCCATAATACTCACCCCTCACTTTTCCATTATGACAGAGATAGATGTTGCAGGAAGACGTGTCGAGAGACCTTCGGCATATTTGATATACACTTGGAGACATTGAACCTTGGGTATGGTACTAGCCATTCTTCCGCGATTAAATTCGATTATGTACATATTTTTTAGGTTCATAGTATGACCGTTGTACATTTTTATTAGGATGACTGTATCTATGTTATATAAATGTAATTTGAAACTCTCAAGTTGTTGTTTATTTATGCATTGAGGCAAAGTCTGGTGTTTTAAATTTTCTTTTACTTGGGAAAATTATTTTTGAGGAAAAGCAGTTTTGAACAGGTTGTACAGGTTGATTTGATAGCCTTGCAGTGTCTCGGTATATGGGGAGGTTCTGCTTGTATGTCGAGATATCGCGGCAGTTGTCGCGTGGTCGATCCGAGAGTCGGGGCGTAACATCTGGGGACCAAGCAAAGACCTTTGAATGTTTATATAAATAGCTGACAATCGCTTGTCGTAGGGACGTTAGCAAGTTAGCCCTGATTCAAATGGTCTGCCTAGGATCGTCAATTAGAGAGATCTCGATTGTTTCTTCCACAAGCTTAGGTTTGGAAGCGGATTCAACGTTATCTCTAAATTCTAGAGTGTTGATCGAGAAGTTCCTCTATCCACCGTCAGCCACTAGGAGAGCATAAGGATCAGGGTCGCTATGAAGGATAGCAATTCCTTCTGACGTTATGAACTTTATCTTCATGTGTCTTGTACTGGGTAGTGCTTCTAGTTCATCTAGACTGAGGCAATCAAGGATGGCGTTATAGGGTGAAAATAACTTTACCACGTGGAAGATAACTTTTGCAGTTGCATGGTTAGGAGGAGTTCCTAGCGTCACGGGGAGGGGAATAATTCCCTCTGAATAAATATATTTGTCAGAGAGCCTTTGAGGGACCCGGTGGGAGGTTGAAGGTTAGATAGGTTGAAACTCATTCGCTGAAAGGCATCCCAAGTAAGGAAATCATAGTCTGCTCCCTGATTAATGAGAATCCTCTTGACCATATAGAATTCCATTCTGATGGTGATGACCAACAAACTATTGTGATGGGAATCGACTCCGATTAGATCATCATCATCGAAACCAATAATTAGTCTTTTTCTCCTGATTGTCAACATATTCTAAGCAGTGACAAAGGATAGATGTCAAATTTATTTAGGGAATCATTCTGTTTCCCACTGACGACACTAATCTGTTGGAGGTGGGTTTCGACTCCACAGATTCCAACTCCTTTTGACTTGAACAGATGGTTGCTGAGGCAATTTGAGACCTGAAAAAGACTATCGGAGGATGCTCTGACGGAGGAGGCTCCAACTCTCAAGTCAGTATGAGCAATTTTTGGTTGAAAAGAAATAGATTGAGAGAAAAAGAGCTAAAGAGGGAAAGAGCTGGTCTCCCTGTGATTTATGTGTCAAGTGTGGGGTCCTCAAAGAACATCCCTAGGTTTCGGTGGGCCAAAAACTTTTATATAGAGCACCACAAAAGCCATGTGTTCTCGGGATATTACAACCCTAGTTTTCTTATAGAGAGATCCGAAGATTACAGAGCTTGATAGTCAAAATATTCGAAAGATTTGCAATCTTTATCATTTAGAAAGTTAGATTATTCAGGGAGATCTCTTCCCTTATTAATTAAATTTTAAAGCTTGCCTTCCTTATTTAGGGGATACAATTTGTGTCGAAATAGGAAATAAGAAGGTCAATATGAGATTTAGTCAAATACTACCTTTAGCCAATGCGATCTATTCCTTAGGGAGTACTTGCTCGTCAGCCAGGGACCTACGTTCGGGCTTGCCGAATGCTTCTATGAGCCAATCGAACTAGCATCATCATGGACTAATCCCTCGATCGATTGTTGGCCTCTCTAGGGGAAATGAGTCCCTCATCAATATGAGTCTTGGTACAGGTCTTTAGGTCCTTGGGCATCACCCCGATAGTCCTTTGGATCATGTCCCATCAAGTCCCATCTAGCATATGGAAGCATAGTAGTAACACAATAGTATACTAAACAATGTGGAGCATATAATGATATATTATTCCGAGAAGAAAAGAAAAAGACACAAATAAAGATGATTTCAGTTATAGAAAAATTAAAGGAATAAATAATACAAGATAAGCATTAAACTTTATAACTTACAATCATGTATAGTAATGTTTTTCGATTTACAATATAAAAATGGGTCGTTCGGCAAACTAATTACAGATATTTGTGGTGGTCTCCTAGTTTATTGTGGACATGGGCTTAGTTGGGAACATCTTAGTGACAAGGGAGAGCTTGAAGCAGAGCAATAAGTTTTAGAAAATAAATAGTCAATAGCTATAAAAAGTTGTATTAAGCACAACTGCCAGCATATCAAAGCTGCACCTGAGGAAGATCTATACAATCTAGTAGCTAATCTCTTTACCCATGACAGTAAATGTTTTGATAGCTTATAAATTAGCAGGAGAGACAAGAATCTCATTAATTACTCGATAATAATAGTCTGTTTCACAACCATTCATGCCTAATTATCTACAATAATTCAAACAAATCAAAACTTATTTCAACAGCAATTGAAACAAACAAGTCAATAATATACCCTAAAACTTTAAAAATCAAACTACTAAATATGTCCTCCATCAAACAAAGTAGACATACTAAACTGGAGGTTTTGGAGCTAGGAAGCATGGATAATCCAAAAATGCTTACAAAGATTACTAAATACATCCTCCATCAAACAAATATAAAGTTTTAAAATGGAAGTTTTAGAGCTAGGAAGCGTGAATACTCCACAAATGCTTACAAAGATTATCAACTTAGATCGATGAAAGCATAAATTAACATCTTCTTTTACCCTATCACTTTGAAATTCACCATAATTACAACAGTCATAGAGTTTTGAGAGTACCTTTTGCTACTCTACCAAGTGAAGCACTATCCATCTAAAGCATATTACAATCTTCTCTTCAAAGAAGCTATGTATGTTACACTCTATACGAATGCAAATTCTTGTTTATAGATTATGACCACGGAATCTGTTAGAAATTGGGCACGGGTCTGCCCAAGTGGGTAATCCCAACCCAAACCCATTCAAATATAATTTTTGAATTTAAATGAGGGAGTGGTCATTGGTAACCACCCCTCAACTCCCTTTCTCCCTCTAACTCTCTCCGATTTAGAAAACTTCCTATAGTCTTTGTTTTTGAAAGTGAAAAAGAAAACAAAGAAGTGGAGTGAAGCAATTTAGAGAAAGATAGAGTAAAAGAAGAAAATAGTGAGAGGCCTTAAAGGATATTATTAATGGATATTATTAATGACAAAAACAAGCAATAGTCCAAGGTTTAAGTCCCTAAAATACTCAGAGATTGCAAGCTTCTTGCAAACAAGTCAAAGAGATTGTTGGGTTCTCCCAAACAAGCCCTTATTTCATTGATCAATGTATAGCCCACAAACAAAGAGAATCAGTAAACAGAATAAGACAACCAATTCTTACTTTGATTTCTAAGTTGTTGGAGGTGAATTTTATTCCACAGATAACTACTCTGTTGATCCGAGCAAGGAACCGATGTTGATGAATTTTCTAAGTCTACATAGGTGATGAGACCTACAAATACCACCGGAACTAGCACCAATGGAGAAAGTTTCGATACTCAAGTCAAAAGCGATGATGAGAGAAAGAGAAATAAATTGTGTAGAGCCATAGAATACCCCTGTATAGGCTCTGCATGTTAGGTGCAGAGTTAAGTGTATTACACACCATTCATAGATTGTTTCTGTCCAATATATATAGCATGTGTATGTATGGTAAGACTCTATTGAGGGGTGTAGAAACTTGATAACAATATTTTTATACACTTGAATTATATTTTTTTTAAAACATTTATTTATGTGTTTTAGGAATGATTTGAATCATATTTTATGAATTTTTATTGATTTATTTTCGTGGTCATTGACTTAGGAAAAATGGAGCAAACTTATTATTTTCAGACTAGACAGATAGGATTCAATATTTTGGTCATAACTTTTTGTCCCAATGTCTGATTGAGGTGATTCTTATAGCCTTGGAAAGAAGACTTCAAGCTGTACAATGTGAAGACCTCAGAGCTAGGTCAGACCAGAAGATATCCAAAAAATGAGTTGATGTTACTACAGTGCTGGAAAACGGGAACTGAGAATGAAAATGAAAATAAAGTGTTATATTTTCGGATTTGCATTGCTAATAATTTTAAAAATTATCCGAATAAAAGAAAAGAGAGTTTTAAAATATTTGAAAAACTAAAGATCATCACCAAACAAGAAGAAGAAATTTTCAAATCAAATTTAAAGACAAAACTTCCAAAAAATTCCAAGTCTCCAAATTTGTTTTAGGGTTTTCACTCCTATTTATATGTTGCACTTGGCATCAGCCTTATGCACATTTTTTCTTTGTTTTCTATCATTCTCCTCCACCAATTACAAACCTAGTAAATGCCTTCATCCTAAAAGATTTTGACTTCCATTTTCGTGCATTCAAGTGTTCTAATGTTTCTTTTTATCTACTTGTTTTTTATTTCAATCTCTAGCTAAATTTCTTTATCCTAGGACTCAATGAATTCTATTTTTAACATAGGTTGATTTCTTTATCTCCTTTAAGTTTCACTGGTATGGTTATTGATTGATAAGTTTTATTGTTAAACTTAATGTTTCGAAACGTTTTGGTCCGCATTTTGCATGATTTAAGATCGAGTGCATGCATGACCTATATAATTGTATAAGATTAGTCTAACAATAAAATCCATATGAAATTATGAGTATAATCATTGAATTAATTTCATGTGTGGGGATTTAGGAGAAACTTTAAATTACAGATTATCCATATAACTTAATGCAATTCGGTTAATCAAGATTGCATGACCATTGAGTTTTGATTAGTTGAATTAGAGATTCATTGTATGACCATTGAGTGAATCTAATCTAGGAAAATCTGCCAACATTATCAATAATTTGAAGCTAACGAACTTAGGGATTGAAAAGATTCAACTGTATAAGAAATTAAAATATATGAAATCAATGTCCTAGAGTTTTTATCACATTAGGCTTTCGTATCTTAAATCTTATTCTTAGTAGTTTCTAAAATTTTTACAACTTGATTTGACTTATCCAACTTAGATTAGATTTATTCATAATTGGTAATACAAAATATCCTTATGGGATCGACACTTGTTCTACATTATACACAACACTAGACTATGATATACTTGCCAAAAGTCATGATCTATCAAAATCACATAACAAGTTTTTGGCGCTGTTGCCAAAGATATCTTTGTATATCAACTAGGATAATTTTGTTTGAGATTAGATTTTGTTATTTCTTGTTTATATTAGGGTTTAAGTTGCATAGTTACTATTTTAGATTTTGGTTTTGGAATTTAATAGAATTCCTCGGGAATTTTCGGGTTTTGGTAAAATAGTTTGATTTAAGCCCAAGTGACCACTTGTTTTAAAGGATTTCGGGCCATTGAACAAAACTTGTAGTACTTCTACAAGCACCATCCTAGCTCGGCCAAATTCCATCATTTTCATAGGTTTTTCTTTTTTTTTGTTTTTTTAGTGATTTTTTAATTTTTTAGTTTACTATTTAGGTATCTTTTGTGCATTTGTTTACTGTATTTTTATGATTTTCACTCATACATAGATATTCTAGATTTATTAAAATAGTTTTTGAAATTTATTTTAGAGATCTAATTTTTGACCTTTTTGTGTCTGTACGAGATTTATGTTGAGATTGAAAAGTTCTAACCTAACCAAATTCGATCCTAAAATAGAGAAAACTCTTAGAACCATTCATGGACAAGTTAAGGAAGAAAAGGAACGTGAGGTAACAATGGATCAAGAGAACAGAGCCATGAGGGAGTTTTCTATGCCTAGACTTCATGATATTCAAACTAATATTGCACGTCCTATAGTTGAGGCAAATAATTTTGAACTAAAACCTAATCTTATTGGCATGGTGCAAGCTGATCAATTTGATGGAGAGACCTTTGAAGACCCAAGCAACCACCTGAAAAATTTTCTAGAAATCAGTGATACCATTAAGCTGAACGGAGTAAACCCAAACACAATAAGGTTACAACTATTTCCTTTCTCACTTAAGGGAAAGGCAAATGTATGGGTTAATTCGTTCCTTCCTAATCATTTCTAATTGGAAAATCAGTCTCAAGCAATTTTAGCTAAATATTTTCTATCGGGTAAAACTATGTAATGATATTACTAGTTTTAGGTAATTTGATGGTGAGTCATTATATTGTGTTTGGGAACATTTTAAGGATTTGATTAGGAAGTGTCAACATCATGATATACCCGATTGGTTAGTCTTGCAAACCTTTTATTGTGGTCTGTTACATACTGTTAAGATTATAATAGATGTAGTGGCTGGGGGTGCATTCATGAGTAAATCATATAATGAAGTATGCGCAAGATGATATGACTTCAAATCAATGCGATTGGTCTAGTGAGCATGAGCTGCCTAGACAGAGAGTTGGTGTGCATAAAGTTGATAGCTTAACCATGCTTAGTGTAAAAATTGATTCTTTGATTAATTGTATGAAAACTAATCAACTTATTACTGTAACTAATCATGTCTTGTATTGTAATTCTTGTAGCGAATCTACTCACATGTATTCTGAGTATCCGTAGGTGTAGCAAGCAAACTATATTTCTAACTTTGGCAGGTCTCAAAAAAATCCTTACTTCAACACTTATAATTGTGGATGGAGAAACCATCCAAATCTTTTATGAAATCAAGGAGCACCACAAAGACCAAATAATCCATTAGGTTTTAGTTCAAAAAGTCGACAGCCAAGAGAAAGCAAGCCATGTTGGGAGGACGCAATTGAACGCTTGGCAGCAGTGACCAATAAAGGAATTAAACACTTAGAAACAATGACTAATGAAAAGTTTGAGAGGCTTGAAAATAAAATTGATCAATTAGCTAACGCCTTTCATTCTCATGTGCCAAATTGACTACCGAGTGATACTGAGAAAAATCCAAGAGTGTAGATAAATGAAATCTCATTGAAGAATGAAAAAGAATTGCAGCAGCTTCCAGATCCATCCCAAGAAAGAGGAAAAACAAGAGGTCAAAGAAGAAATCTATCAACCTACCGACGAGAAGGTTAAGACATCGAACTCTAAACAGGGGAAGTACTTTATGTTTGAGATAATATAAACCCCCTGTTCCTTTTCCTAGACATCTTTTATAAGCAAAAGTAGAATTTGGAAAATTTTTAAGAAACTACATGTTAATATTCCTCTTTTGGATATCATCAGACAAGTACCAGGTTATTGGGGATTTCTCGAGGATGTGATAAAAAAGAAAAAGAGGCTAGATGAAGTTCCAAAAGTCAAGTTGAAGGAGGAATGCTTAGAAATCTTGCAAAAAAAGCTACCACCGAAACTTACTGATCCAGGGAGGTTTTCTATCCCTTGCCCAATTGGTTCTTTTGATTTCTTAGATATTTTATATGATTTGAGTGTTGGTGTTAATATCATGTCATATTCTACATTCTTGAAATTAGGGTTAAAGGATTATCGACTTACTAATATTTTATTGTAATTAGCTGATAAAAGTATAAAATATCCAAGAGTTATTATCGAAGATATTTTAGTTAAAGTTGATGCATGTATTTTTTCTATTGATTTTGTCATCTTGGATATGGATGATGTAAAGAATACTTCATTGATTTTAGGTTGACCTTTCCTAAACACTACACATCCTCTGATAAATATTTCTGCTAGAAAGTTGATTCTGAGAATGGATGACAAAAAGGTTGAGTTTAATGTTTTCCATCACATGCAAAATTTTTCTAAACAAGAAGTTTCTAGAATTGAGTGTACTAAAAAGGTTTCTAAACATGATGATGATATCTCTTATTCTAGTGATCCTATTGAAAATTATATTATCAATTTCTAACATGTCAAGCATGATTTTCTAAACAATGAATATATTGATACATATGCTGCCTTAGGTATGAATTTCAAAGAATCTAAATCGAAGAACAGGTTTTATGTAGGAAAAAAAAGGAATTTACAATTCAGTAAGTTAGAGGAAGAACAACAGATGTCTGAGAATGATCGAATTAACAAGGAGAGGATGAAAGCAGGGTAAGACACGACGAATGGTCATAATGTGAAGATCTATAAGCTGGGTTGAAACAAGGAGACGACGTCTAGCCAAAGACAATAAAAAAATGTGCTTATTGGGAGGCAACCCAATGCTTTGATGATTTTTTTAGTATTTACTTTTATTAATTTAATTTATATTTGAGTTTTGATGGTATTTTATAGGTGAATAATAAACCCTTCGCACAAGAGAAAAGAAGTCAAAGAGAATGCTGTATTTCAGGGGAGTTTTCTATTCTCTTTACTTTTATTTTATTTGCTTTTCACATTAAGAACAATGCTTAACTTAAATATGGGGGGAATATGCCTATAGGCTGCTGATTTTTTTCATAGGAATGTGAGTGCTAAATTTTTGCTTAGTTCTCAAGAAATTTTGTTGAATTTTTCTATGCCAATGAAAATTTTTCTTAATTTTTCTAGTCCTTGTGTGTTTGGATTGAGTTGCATGAAGGATGCTTTGTATTAGGAGTTATTTGGTACATGATTATCTATTTATCTTCTTATGGTTGATTTAAAAGAGAAAGCATGCAAAATTTGACACAAAATTTACCTTAGTGAGTACTTAAACCTTAAAGAGCAATTCTTTGCTCTCATCAATTTTCATGTTGAGCATATAACACATGATTTGATCATTCTAGAACTTACTTTGCTATACATTTTGAGACCACATTCTTAATTTTCATGCACCAAAATGATTAAGGCACCTAGGTTTACACAATTTTAACTTTCCAAAGATACCATCCCTAACATATTACCCCTTAATTTTCCCTTTGAGCTTAAACCTTTTGTTTCATTAATCACCTACATAATTTACCCCATTCGGCAATGTAAAATTGATGTATTTAAAAAAAAAATAGCCAAAAAAAGAGAAAAAAAGATTACTGGTTAAGGACAAGCAAACATTTATGTATAGGGGTATTTGATAACAATATTTTTGTGTACTTGAATTAAATTTTTTTAGCATTTATTTATGTTTTTTAAGACTAATATGAATCATAATTTATGAATTTCTATTAATTTATTTTCGTGGTCATTGACTTAGGAAAATTGGAGCAAACTTGTTATTTTCGGACTGGACAGATAGCATTTATTATTTTAGTCATAACTTTTTTGTACTGATATTCGATTGAGGTGATTCTTATAGTGATGGAAAGAAGACTTCGAGCCCTACAACTCTTATGAAGACTTCAGAGGCTGGATCAAACCAGAAGACATCCAAAAATTGAGTTGAAGTTACGCAATGCTAGAAAATAGAAACTGGGAATGAAAATGGAAACAAAGTGCTATAATTTTGGATTTGCATATTTAATAATTTCAGAAATTATCCAAATTTAAGAAAAAAGAGTTCTCAAGTATTTGGAAAGCTGAAAATCATCACCAAACAAGAAGAAGAAGTTTCCAAATCAAAATCAAAGACCAAACTTCTAAAAAATTCCAAGTTTCCAAATTCATTTGAGGGTTTTCACTCCTATATATGTTGCACTAGGCAGTAACCTTATGCATATTTTTCCTTTATTTTCTATCATTCTCCTCACCAATTACAAACCCTACCAGCCACCTTCATCCCAAGAGATTTCGACCTCTATGTTTGTGCATGCAAGGGTTGTAATGTTTCTTTTTATCTTCTTGCTTTTAATTTCAATGTCTAGCTAAATTTCTTTTTCCTAGGACTCGATGAATTCTATTTTTAATTAATTACATGGGTTAATTTCTTTATCTCCTTTAAGTTTCATTGGCATAGTTATTGATTGATAAATTTTTATTGTTAAACTTAATGCTTCGAAACATTTGGATCTGTGTTTTGCATGATTTGAGATCGAGTGCATGCATGACCCATATAATTATATAAGATTAGTCCAATAATAAAATTCATATGAAATTATGAGTATGACCATTAGATTAATTTCGTGTGTAAGGATTTAGGAGAAATTCTAAATTATAGATTATCCATAGAACTTAACACAATTCAGTTAATCAAGATTACATGACCATTGAGTTTTGGTTAGTCAAATTAGATATTCATTGCATGACCATTGGGCGAATCTAATCTAGGGAAATCTGCCAACATCATCAATAATTTGTAGCCAATGAATTTAAGGATTGAAAAATTCAACTGTGTGTAAGAAATTAAAATAAATGAAATCGATATCCTAGGGTTTTCATCACATTAGGTTTTCGTATCTTAGATCTTTTTTTAGTAGTTTTTAAAATTTTCACAACTTGATTTGATTTGTCCATCTTAGATTAGGTTTATTCATAATTGGTAGTACAAAATATTCTCGTGGAATCAACACTTGTTCTGTACTATTCACAACACTAAACTAGGATATACTTGTTCAAAGTCGTGATATATCAAAATTACGTAACAAAACTCTCGTTTTCTTGTGCAGAGATAACTGGGGATCTTCTGATATTATAGGGAATGTAGTCAAAGATCTTTAAGAGATTTAGAATCCTATCAATTAAAGGAAATTCATATTGTCATGGAAGTTCCCTACCTTATTGGGAGTGATTATAGAGATTTACTTCTTTATTAGAAAAGATTAATCCCAAAATTAGGGGAGATTCAAATCTTAGATAATCATGATCTTAATTTGCCAAGCGGGAGTGTATTCATTAGAAAGCTATTTGGTAACAGCCAAGAGAGTTAGACCAATAGATGGATAAACAACTTATTCAAGAGCATTTAGCCGAGATGATCGAGAGACAAAAGCAAGAGTGTTCGATTGAGAGGATATTTGAAATGGATAAGATTATCGATAAAATATACTATACATATGGTAATTGAAATGCATTCCCTACAATCCATTAAACTTGTCAAATTGTCAAGTGTGTGTTTTCCTTGATATTGTGAGATTTTGGAGGACTTATAAGAATGAAAACTCAGATCAAGTATTGTGTATACTTGGATTAAGATCTATATGATGCGTTATTTTAGAAAAGAAGACATATACTTCCAAAAGGAAAGGAAAGCATCGTAACACGTGTCTCATACCACGTGTGCTTATGTAACCATATAAGTAATGAGATGGTACATCCCTCTTCATCTCATCATGTCCATCTCATTGTGTGAGACTCAAGGTTTATATTTAAATTCAATTTATACCCTTAGGACTTTCGTCTGTTTCTTGAAATTTTATTTTAGTGTTGCTATTTTAGCATGTCATCAAAAAGCCATGGATGATTCGGTTTAGTGGTATATGTCTAGGAAAGCAACTAAGATAAAGTTGAAAGTTAGTAGTATGAAAGGGAGACTGTCTTTAACCGACGCGTTACTCTTATTCACAGGTCGATCAATTATGTCTGTGACTTAGTGTTTAGAGACGTAATTATGAATACATGGTTGAATTTGAGTCAAGTATGCTCTTATATTGTTTTGAGAGATGAGAGATACATTGACTATGTCGAGTAAAATGAGGTCTGGAGTATAGCGAGATACGATATCCTCATCACCACTTTGATGATCAGCGACTGTATATTCTTAATCGGTGTATAGCTCTAGAGCTCTTGGTATTCCCGCAAGTCATATGGTCCTTTTGTCTGTATGAAATTGATGTTCAATTATAATGATCACGCTGTATGCAGGTCTAACCCTCATGTGCAAGTGGTAGATGTTGAAGCATGGGGCAGGTCCACCCTTGAGGGTAGACCTGCCCCCTCATTTTATTTTTGAATTTAAAAAGGGGGTTGGGGTGGTATTTTGGTAACCACCCCCCAACCCCAACTCCCTCAAAAAGGTGCCTCTCAATTTTGAGAAAAAGTGTGCCCATTTTTTGTGTAGACACATGCAAAATCAAAGAAGGAGATTGCTTCTTCTTCAATTTTGGGAGTGAAACATGAAGTAAAAAGAAAATTATTATTTTTCTTTATACATCTATATGTTTCAAGAGAGGGTTTGTAAATTCATTGATCATTATGTTCATCGAGGCTTTTGGATTGTGAACATTAGCAAATGCTTCGAATCTATGACACTTTCTCAGTCTAAAATATCCATTCGTCAATGAGGTATGTGATCTTAATCTAATTTCGATCTGAAAAATTTTCATATGAAAACATTTTCGTTGATTTGTACGAAAATCATCAGAGTCTTATGAAGAATATATATATATATATATATATATATATATATATTTCATTTTAACCAATCAAAAATTTTGGACAAACATTGCAAAAGTTTTAGTACACCAAATCGAATTATGGTAACTATGCAGAGAGTATGGTTAACGTGGTTAATGAAACATTCAAAACAGAAACAGTTTACAAGAAAACCTTTATTGATAAGATAATTTTACTTTTTAACATGATAATTAGAATTTTTTTTCAAATTCACATTATTATATAATAAGTGCTAAGTAAAATATTACAAAATAATTTATAATAATATATTAACTTTTTGTTTGTTTCAGTTTATCGATCTAAAAAAAAATCATATATGTCCAAAATACAATACCACTCCATAAATTCAAATATTTTTTATATCATTATTATTTTTATTTTTTCATAAATCTACAAACTAAAATAAATAAAATATATATAATAAGATGAACAAAATTTATAATAAAATATTGCGATAGATAATATATTGTATATAATAAAAAATTATAATAAAATTATATACTATACACTATGAAATAAATAAAAACTACATGTTTGATATTACAATATATAATATAAAAATTAGATACCATATATCAATATTTTTTAATAATTTTTGTTTATTTTATTTTATAGTTTTTTATTTTTTTTATAAATTTATGAAAAAAAATAAAAATAAGATGATCATAATAATATGATAAAAAATTGCTAATTTTTTATATTGATCAATATAACTTTTAATTTTTTTTTCTTTCTTTCTAAATAAAACTGAATTTTTACCATCTGCTTCCCAAACTCTAACACATGAATTATTTTTGCCATTGCTAAAATATCCATCTGAATTTCATAGGTTGGGCTATACATTATAAAAATTATTAGAGTATTGGCCTCCTCGAATTTACTTATAAATTTGTGGAGAACTCCGCTAAAATTGAAAAGGTAAAATACAAAACTGTATAATAATAAACATTAAGTTACATGAACTACTTCACAAAGAAATTTTGAATATCAATATTAAAAAACCATACTTATAAATAGATTTGCCGATCACAGTTTTTAAGTAATTTCTAACTTAGAATTAACTTTTGTAATAAACTTGTGGATTTCGACTCTACAAATCCAACTCCTTGATGACTCGAGCGGGTGCTCAATGAGGAGACTTGAAACCTGCAAAAGACCACCGAAGGGTGTTCTGGCGGGGAGGCTCCGATACTCAAATCAGAAAAAACAGTTTTTGAAAGAATAAACAGACAGAGAGGGAGGACGGATCTCCTTGTGATCCTTGTGTGTCCTGTGTCAAGTTCAGAGAACTTACCTGTTTTAATGCATCGAGGGCTTTTATAAGATGTCTTGCTAGAGCCGTATGATCTTAAAGCATTACAACCCTAGTTTTCTTATGAAGCAATCCGAGGTTTTGGATCCTGATCATCAAAGATTTCAAATTATTGTCATTTAGGAAATTGAATTATATGGGAAGATTCTTTCCCTTATCGATTAGATCCTCAAGAGTTTCCTTCCTTATCCAAGAGATATGTTTCGTACTAAAATAGAAAACTTAATCAAAGCGAAACTCAAATGAATATTACCAATTGGGAATAGAGGTGTTCAGTTTTTTTAGTATTTGATAACCATCAGTCGGATAAAGAGGGTGTATGGCTTGTCGGTCGCATTGTTTGGATCGATATGCTCATGGTTCGAAAGGATTGGGCCCTTTAGGACCTTAAGTGTATTATCAAGTCTCGGACACCCGGATATTGCACCGAATAGTATTTGGACCATGTCTCATCATTTGTCCCCTACTCATGGTGTCAATTTGTGGGAGACGTGCCATAAGTGAAATCTATTTCTCGAGAAGTTAGAAAAGTATAAAAACTGATAACACTGTCTCCTATGTTCATACGAATCGTCTACAATTGATACGAAATCAAGGTGGATGGGATATAAATCCCCCTTTTGTCTCAACCATTTCATACTCCCCTGGTATTAATATGTTACACCTTCCACTTGATTCAATTTGAAATTAATGTGGTGTATGAAGGTAAGACGGTATAAACTTTCTCATTTAATTTGTACGCTTTTTAAAGAAGTGTTTCAACTGCTTCAAGATTTTGAAGAGATCTCTCTGCACTTATAAATAGGGACTATGGAACTTTGCGTTATTTCAACGAGTTTCTCCATGCTTGAGGGTTTCCTTCTTGTGAGAGTTGTCCTCTATGAGGGGTTTTCAAAAAAAACGCTTTGGCTTTGCAGGACTCTATAGTATGAGTTGCTTCTATTAGGATAAGGTCTTGTCAAGAGTGGGGACTATTGGTGTGAGTGCTCATCATACCATTTGCTATCTGAATGCCATGATGGGCTTTATCGAGATTCCCATTAGGGCCCCTGACTCGGATTTAAGAAATGAGTCTCCTTTCGAGTCGGGTGGCAGGGCATGCCGAAAGAAAGTATGATGATATTCTGATGTATCCTCGGACTCTCTTCCTAATCAATTTATCTCCCCTTTTGGTAGTCTTATTGTATCAATAGGGCTGCAAATTATCGCATGTAAGTTTCACTTGCGGCTTCTGTGGTCTTCGGTGCTTGGGCTATGATTTGTTTTTCATTGTTTCTCTTTTTACCATTTTTGTACTCTCCAGTGTTGTTGAACGAGAGAGGTGAGGTAGCCTTGTGGATTTCTTTTGATGTAATTGGTCTGACCAAGGGACTTGTAAAGTGTAATTATTCATGTAATTGAACATGTATGGAAATAAAATAGATTTGCTCCACTTACTTGTCATCTATCATGTCATCAGAATTTCTTTGTATGTCGAGCTACTTATGTGATCAACTCACTTATGTGAATGAAACCAGGTGTTGTTCTCATGCTTTCCAGGTAGATAAGAGTGTGTTCTATCTACCCATAGATGCAAACTTAACTAATAGTACGAATTCTTTCGATCAGGTTCCTCTTAAGGAATCAGATTCCCTCGTTCAGGGAGATGGATCCCTTTGATAGAACAAGGCGACTAAGACCCATTCGGCAAAATAGATCCCTTCGGTAGGACAGGGTGACAAAGGCCTATTTGGGGAGATAGATCTCTTCAGTAGGACAGGGCGACTAAGGCTTGTTCGGGGAGATAGATCCCTTCGATAGATAGGGTGACCAAGACCCATTCGAAAAGATAGATCCCTTCAGTAGGACAGGGTGACTAAGACTCATTCGGGGAGATAAATCTCTTTGGTAGGACAGGGCATCTAAGACCCATTCGGGGAGATAAATCCCTTTAGTAGGATAGGGCAAGTAAAGCCCGTTCGGGGAGATAGACTCCTTCAATAGGACATGACGACTAAGGCCAATTTGGGGAGATAAATCCTATCAATAGGACAAGAAGACTAAAACCCGTTCAAGGAGATAGATCCCTTCGATTGGATAGAGCGACTGAAACCTGATTGGGGAGATAGATCTCTTCAGTAAGACAGAGCAGCTAAGGCCTGTTCGGAGACATAAATCCCTTCGATAGGACATGGCGACTAAAGCCCATTCAGGGAGATAGATCCCTTCAGTAGGACGAGGCGACTAAGGCCCATTTGGGGAGATAAATCCCTTCAGTAAGACAAGGAGACTAAGGCCCATTCGAGAAGATAGATCCCTTTAGTAAGGTAGGGAGACTAAGGTCCGTTTAGGGAGATAGATCCCTTCGATAGGACAGAGCAACTAAGACCCATTTGGGGAGATAGATCCCTTTGGTAGGTAATAACTGACTAGGGCAG
Organism: Dillenia turbinata; assembly: GCA_037126225.1. Taxonomy (NCBI): domain Eukaryota; kingdom Viridiplantae; phylum Streptophyta; class Magnoliopsida; order Dilleniales; family Dilleniaceae; genus Dillenia; species Dillenia turbinata. Next base: position 21,117,673 of record JBAMMX010000018.1, on the reverse strand, counting down.
AAATGTTATGAATCAAATAATAGAACTATTGAAAAGAAAACCTATGAGGGGATTACTTGATAGGAGATACCTCTATCAAAAGAGAAATGATGTGGCTCACTGATAGTAGATTCGCTGGTTCTCTACATTTTAGGTCCTAGGTGTAGTCGATCCATCTAGGTAATTGAGGCGATAAGCCCCGGGTGAACCATAGAGCGTATCTGATAGAGGCATTCCCAATTAGGAGTTAGCTTGCCCCCCGGGTTGGTGTTGGCCAGTAGCTTACACTTTCCTCAGTACCAAATCACCTGACTTAAATGTTCGGCTTTTGATCCACTAAGTAGCCATTCGGGCAAATACAGATTCCTGTAGTTTGGGGAGCAAGTCTAGGTGTTCATATAAAGTAGATTTATTTTGTTTAGAATCATATTGAGTCACCCAAAGTGAGTGGATCTCGATCTCCACTGGTATGATAGCTTCACTTTTGTATATTAGGCTGAACGAAGTCTCTTCAATTGCCTGTCGGGGTGTGGTGCAGTACAACCAAAGGGTGTTGTAGAGCTCATCCACCCATTATCCTTTGGCTTCATTTAGCATGGTCCTTAGTCCTTGGAGGATTATTCTGTTGGTTATCTCTGTAAGTCCGTAGGTTTATGGATGGGCAACCGATGAGAATCGATTATCGATCTCTAGCTTCGTACAAAACTCTTAGAAGTTAGAATTGTCAAATTGCTTTCCATTGTCTATGATAAGGACATGAGGTATGTCAAACCAAGTGACTCTATGAGTCCATATGAACGATTGGGTCTTAGTTGCTGTTATCTGGGCCAGAGGTTCGACCTCTACCCATTTAGTGAAATAGTTGATGGCCACTATAAAGAATTTTCTCTATCTAGTAGCTAATGGGAACAGTCTGAGGATTTCCAATCCCCATTGAGTGAATAGACATGGTCCTGTTAGGGGGCTAAGTTTGGTGGAAGGCATTCGTGGAACCAAAGAGAACCATTGGCATTTGTCACATTTTTTGACATAGTCATTCAAATCATTCTTCATGGTCCGCCAGTAGTACCCTTGTCGCAAGCTTTGTGGACTAGATTCTAAGCCCTCAAGTGGTTGTCGCATCTCTTCGTGAATCTCTCATAGGACATAGTTCCCCTTTTTTGGGATCAAATATCTCAAGTAGAGATAAGTGAAAGATTTTCGGTATAGTCTTCTATCAATGATTGCATGATGGGCGGCCTTTTGCTTTAGCTTAGCTACCTCTAGCAGCGAGTCAGGCAGTTGGTTGTCTCTCAGGTATGCTTCAATTGGGTCTTTCCAGCTAGGGGGTTAGTTCACTGCTAGGACCCTTTCAGGCTCATCGATATTGGGGAACGATAAGCTTTTGATATAAACCATTTGGCTATAAGCAACTGAATCTAAGCTGGCCAACTTGGAAAGTGTATCGACTCTCACATTTTCTGAGTGAGGAATTTATAGGATGTCAACCCTTTTCTAGTCTTGTCATCATCTCACGTAGTTTACTTAAGTATTTAGCCATGGTCGGCTCTTTTGTTTCATAGACCCCTTTGAACTGCTTGACTACCAATTGACTATTGGTAAATATCCGAACACTTTGGGCCCCCATATCAATTACGATTCGGAGTCCTATCAACAAGACTTCATATTTCGCTTCATTATTGGTGGCCCTAAAGTCGAAACGGAGGGCATATTCTGCTTTGAAGTTGTTCGGGCCCATCAGTATGAGCCCGATGACACTACCCGAAGAATTTAAGGACTCATCAACATGTATGGTCCAGTCTGGCAATAACCATTTGTTAGGACTACTGGTGGACTCAAGTGTAACTGTAACCAGGAGAGTGCATTCGAGAATGAAGTCGGCCAAAACCTAGCCTTTGATTCTAGTCGAGGCTGATATTATATGTCAAATTCGCCCAATTCAATACACCATTTGATTAAATAACCAGATATGTCTCTCTTCTAGAGGATTTGTTTCGAAGGTTGGTCAGTGTGCACCACGACGGTATGGGCTTGGAAATACGATTGAAATCGTCTGGCCGAAATAACCAGTGCGTATGTTATCTTCTCAATCGGTCAATAATTGACTTCGGCTTCTCTTAGTATCTAACTATTATAATAGATCAGCTTCTGAGTAGTTGAGTCCTATCTTACAAGGACAGAGAAAAGCAATCAATCGAAAATAAAGAGATAAAGGTTAAGTTTCTCACCAAGAATCGATCGAGCTGATCTTTGAAGATTTGGTTAACCAACCGTTGGAAGATCGCATTCTTTAGACCGAAAGGCATGACTCAGTAACAGAATATATCGAACTCAGTAATGAAATTTGTTGTCTCTTCATCCTCAGGCACCATTCGTATATGATTGTACCCTAAATAGGCATCCATGAAACTTAAGAGTTGGCGGTTTGAGAAATTGTCCACTAATTTATCGATATTCGAGAGAGGGTAACCATCCTTTAGGCATACTTTGTTAAGATCTGTGAAGTCTACGTACATCCTCCATTTACTATTGGCCTTCTTCATCAGGACCACATTGGATAGCCATTCGGGATACTTGACTTCACAAATAAACCCAGCTGTTAGTAGCTTTTGGACATCCTCTTGGATGGCTAGATGGTGTTCAAAGGCAAACACAATTTTCTTCTACTTAACAAGCTTGTAGTCGAACTTTATAATTAACTTGTGAATGATGATAAATGGATCGATGTCAGGCATTTCCTCAGGGGACCAAACGAAAACTTTGGAGTGTCATTGTAGGTAGCTAACAATAGCTTCTCAAAAGGGCGCAAATAGGTCGGCCCTGATCTGAACAGTTCAATTAGGATCGTCAGTTAGAGGAATCTCGATCACCTCTTCTCCTGGTTTTGGTTTGTTCATCAGTTCAATATCGCCTCTGAGTTCTAGGGTGTCAATAGAATAGTTTTCACATTCGTCTCTATCAGCGAAGAGGACGTAGGGGTTGGGATCACTGCCAATATTAGTAATGCCTTCTGACGTTCTAAACTTCATCTTCATGTGTCTAGTACTGGGTAATGCTTCCAGTTGATCTAGACTCGATAAACCGAGGATAGCATTATCTAGTAAGAATAGTTTCACCACATGGAAGGTGGTCTTAACAGTTGCATGGTTAGGAGGAGTCCCTAAAGTCATAACGAGGGGAATAGTCCCCTCTGGATAGATGCATTCATCAGATAATCCCTTGAGGGATTCAGTTGGGGATGAAGGTATGAGGAGTTAAGGCCCATTCGATGGAGAGTGTCCCAAGTAAGGATGTCACAATAAGCACCTTGGTCAACGAGGACCCTTTTTATCATATGAGACTCAATTTTGATAGTAATAACTAGAGGATCATTATGACTAGAGTCGACTCCAATCAAATCATCATCATCGAATCCGATGGCTGGCCATTTTCTCTTAACCGTACCCATAATTTGTTTGGTGATAGAAGGTTGGTGAGAATGACTAATGACTAGTCTAATTCCCACAGATTGCGTCAATCTATTTGAGGTAGGTTTCGACTCCAGAGATCCAACTCCTTGATGACTCAAACGGGTGCTCAATGAGGAGGCTTGAAACCTATAAAAGACCACCAGATGGTGCTGCAACAGGGGAAACTCTGATGTTCAAATCAAAAAGAACTATTTTCGAAAGAATAAATAGACAGAGAAGGAGGATAGATCTCCCTGTGACCTTTGTGGGTCTTGTGTCGAGTTCAGAAAACTTACCCGGCTTAATACACCGATGTAGAATGTCCTACTAGAGCTGTATGATCTCGAGGCATTATAACCCTAGTTTCCTTATAAAGCAATCCAAGGATTTCAAATCCTAATCATCAAATATTTCAAAATGTTATCATTTAGAAAATTGAATTATACAAGGAGATTCTTTCCCTTATCGATTAGATCCTCAAGAGTTTTTTCCCTTATCCAAGAGATGTGTTTCATGTTGAAATAGGAAGCTTAATCAAAGTAAGGCTCAAATAAATATTACTGATTAGAAATAGAGGTGTTCGATTTCTTTTGTATTCGATAGTCATTGGTCAGATAGAGGGGGTGTAGGCATCGGCTTATCGATCACATTGTTTGGATCGATATGCTCGTGGTTCGAAGGAACTGGGCCCTTCAGGACTGTAAGTGTATTGTTAGGTCTTGGACGCTTGGATACTGCACTGAATAGTATTTGGACCATGTCTCATCAAAGCTATTATTATGAAGAGACAAAAAAGACATTTGTAAAATCATAATTTATGAAATTACAACATGAGCGTAACACCAAAGGGGGCACAAGATGAAAGAGGAAAATGTACAAATAGTTACATATTTAGTTCGTTAACTATATCTAAATTTTAATAATTTTGAATTTTTTATTAATCGGGAAGGTTACTCCTTTTTGTGTACATTTAAACATATGCCTGCCAATAAACAAAGCGAGAGAGATAGTGAAATACAACTTAGAGGGGGTGAATGGTTGTATAACACTTTTTCTACTGTTTAAATATTTTTCAGTTTATTAAGAATGAAAGTGAGTGAAGAAGTCAAAGAAAAAATAAAACAAAACATGTACTAAAGATAAAAATGGAAACAGAGCACATGAAATTTTTTATAGTAATTCCATCAAACCTAATGTACATCCACTATCAAGCAACCCCCTAGATTTTTCATTATTTTCTCAAATGGTATAACCAACTTGTTTCTTAGGTGTAAGTGAAATCTCTACAAGTATTTCTTTCTGAAATACTCACAACCTCACCAGTTGTCTCTCTTCAAACCCTAGATCGAGAAACCCTAGTATTACAATAAATGAGGCTAAGTCTTTAGAAGTAACAGAATTCAAATTTAGAAGGGATTACACACTGAGAAATAAGGAAAAAGTAAAAAATGGAGTGTGTTTAGAATAGAGCAAGTGTTGAATGCATTCATTATAAGTTCATTCAATTACTCGACCATTTTTTTCTTCCTTCTTAACTTCAGTATTTATAAGACTTAAAGAGAGTCGTTGGACTGGTAGATGAAATTAAAAGTTTATCATCAGTGCTTTTTCACCTGCCTCATTGAATATTTTCATCTGCTCTTATTAAATATTTTTGCTCATTATTATACTTAAGCTAATAAGAGGCTTTTTTACTTCTTTTTTATAGGCAATTCCTATCTTACAAAGGATAAATAGTATGTTAGTTCAAACAAATAACAGAATTTTGTATGTTATGATCAACTGCAATGCATGTCGGGTCAACCCAAATTTAAATAATTTTCAGCAGTTAGTGCGTCAACCTATGTGAAGTCTAGGTTTATCTATTTTTTGCATTGGTCAACTTGCTAAAGCTTACAAATCATTAGATTTTGAATAGTCAAAACATTTTCAAAGTACATGTCATCCAATTTTGAGGAGTCAAACAAATGGTTAAAGTACACATCATCCTCATGAGTAAGTGAGCCAAACCTAAAAACATATTGATCGACTCTTGTGAATAAGAGGTCGACCGTGATAGAATCAAGTCGACTAAATTTTAAAATAAGTTGACCTAAGGAATAATTGGATCAACCGAATGAGGATTAGGTCAACCTGTTGAAGATCTGGTCGACCTGTTGTTGAAGTCAGGTCAACCATTTATGAAGTTCCGATTGATCGATTGTGAAGTGTGGGTCGACTGCTTGTCTTGGTGGGTTGATCAAGAGTGAAGATAGGGCCAACCATTGGGGAGATTCGGTCGACCGATAGTAAAAGATGGGTTAGCTCCTTGTTTTGGCGGGTCAACTGAAAGAGTAAAATGGGTCGGCTAATGAAAGGATAGGTTGATTGGATGACGGATAGGTCAACCGATAAGGGAAATGGCTGACCGGATGATCTAGTGGGTCAACTAGTGTTTGAGAGTGGGTCGACCATTGGGAGAGAGCAGGTCGACAAATCACTTGCTCAAGTTGACAGGTCTTAGTTCTAACTGCTTAAGATATTACATGTAAACAAGAAAATACTTACCATTTAGATTCAATAAAAATTGTTTCAAAACCTACTTTTTTAAAGATAAAAAGTCAATTTTCCTTTTAAAGAACAAAAATTTCAGTTTTGATTTTTGGATGAGTTTTGTTCGAAGAGTTAATGACTTAGAAATATTCTGAAAAAAAAAAAAGATTTTAACCTAATTAATACATAGGGAACAAATACCATTATTTTTTATTTTCACTTTCTTGATATTTCAAATACTCATATTTTCAAGTATTCAATTTACGATAGGTTGGTCAAATCTGGGTTTTCAATACTTTAAAGTGTCTTATTTTCTATCCAACTTTCTTACTGTAGTAACACTATTATTCACTGTTAGTAATGAGATATTTCTCCTTACAATGGGATTGCGGATTTGTTTTTCAATGATCTAAAATTTGTGTCGACTAAACTTATGCATTTTGTTTATGTGTATCACTACCTCTTTCTTTTTGTGGGTTGATTGCTTCTTATATTTCGGCTAACATAAACTTGATTATGTTTTTCTCCAAATTCTTTTCTTAATCAAATTAATCATGTTTTATTAATTATCAAAACATATAAATATGCCAATAGATTAAAAAAAAAAAAAAAAAAGGAGAGGAACAGAAGAGAAACAATTTTTATGTCATTATTGTTATTGTAGGAAAATATTTTAAAATTTCCTCTCTTTTTTAGAGATCGGTAAAAAAAAAAAAAGGACATTCTTTTGCATAGGAATTCTAAACACAAGGTATTGAGATAAAAACATCTCCGACATGGTATTGATGTAATTAGTCATCTTAATTGAAAATAGTTTAATATTAACCTTAAAATGAAAAAATAATTATATTTATAACCCAATAATTAAAATTTTGTCTCTTGAATCAAATGGAATCCAAAGATTTTTTTTTCTTTTAAACTAAAGAGAATATTGTGGCTTTAACTTGAATTGATCAAATTGACTTGGAATATTTTGCGGTTGATTTAATTCATAAGCTAAGCTAAATTGACCTGTTTGGAACAGTTTCCTGATTCTTCTTAAATAATACACCAAATGAGACACATCTAAATTTTACTAGAGGGCAAATCTATACTATATATAAATATTTATATATATAATTGAATTTTTGTCATAAATATTGACTTTTCTATATTATATATGTAATTAAATTTTTTTCATAAACATTTATTATGGATTTTTTAACATATAAATAAAGAGACATTTTATTTTATCTTTAATTTAAATCACATATGACCTTTCACTTTTTCTTCTATCCAAATGATACGTGTAATATTGACATTAATTATGGGTTTTTCTATACTATATACTATATATATAATTAAGTTTTTGTCATGAATACTGATATTTATTATGGGATTTTTCAGCATATAAACAAAGAGGTATTTTAGTTTGCCTTTAATTTAGATCACATATGAACTTTTATTTCTCCTTCTATCCAAAAGACACATATAATATTGACATTTATTATGGGTTTTTTGTACTATATATATATATATATATATATATATATATATAATATTAAGTTTTTGTTATAAATACTAACATTTATTTGAGATTTTTTCAAACATCGACACATGTTTTCCTATTTCTCTCTATAAATATGTTTGCTTATCATTTGTAATTCACAATTTTGGGTTCCGGTAGTCATTATAATCTCTTTTAATCTCTTTTTATTTTCTGTCATCTTTATCCTTTCATTTTCTTAACTATTATTAGCTTTTCATTTTCTATTTCTCATATTTTTTCTCCCAAATTACATTTCTTTTTTTTTTATTTTCTCCTCAACAAGATCAATCCATGAGAGGAATAACTACTTATTTCCAGTATTTAAATTATATGTATTACTTATTTCCACTATTTATTATCCACTATCTCTCTAACTTGATATAAATATAATAAAAAATTATATATGATTATATATTAGGTTTCTCCATTATCTAGAATAAAATTATATCTGATCATACATATATAAATATAAATATATATATCTTCTTTCAATTATTTATTCTCCTCTATCATATACTTTTATGATTATATAGTAGATGTGATTTGATTACTATTATTTACTTTTACTTTGTTAATTTATTTTATTATAAATATTAGATTTAAACTTTAACTGAATATTGAAGATGGGAGTGGAAAAATTATTTTGGTATTTTTTTAATGATGCTATTGAATCAATAATTAGAATAAGTGCTAAAACCTTAACTTTTACGGAAGACAAGGTAAGAAAAATTTTAGTTTTGATTAAAATATTCCTTGTTTTGATTAAAATTTTTAATTATTTAATAATTTATTTATATCATATCTTTACTTTTAACCAATGAATATTAACATTTAATTTAATAAATCTTTTATAGAAAAATGATGAATAATATCTTCTTCCAGACTATATCAAGAACATCATAGGGACTAAGCACAACTTTTAAGTATGACCAAATACCATTATAAATGATGAAAAATGTGTAAGATTTGCTTGTATCAAAGTTGTCAAGGAAAAGAGAGAGATCGATGAGGTAATACTCTACTAGCATAAAAGTTTATTATCTATATATATTTCATTTATAAATATATATTTATGTTCTTCAAATTCTTTGATTGATAAAAAAGTTTTTCCTTTTGCATAACCATTTTCATGATGATTTGGATTCAAAGTCATCAAAACAGTTGGATAATGAAAATATTATGGCTAGCACATCTAATAAATCCAGAGAGAAGAGATGATTGTTCAGGATTTTTTATCCAATCATAATCTTGACTATGCTTCTCCATAGACTACAAATAAAAATTTAAAATAATCATATGTTAATTTTATAATTTGGAGAATGATTTTTTAATAATAATAATTCTATATCTTTAAAATTCTATTGATATAAATTTTTTAATATTTTCCAACAGAAACGAAGACAATGAATATATTTTTGATAAAATTTAGCTTGGTAATGAAAGGTTGAAATAAGAAACTCTAAAGAACACTTGAAATGAATTCATAATTTTATTTCAAGGATGAGAATAATTGTATACATAACTTTGTAAATTTGATCATAGCTTGAATACAAAATAAGGAGCTCTATTTATAGAGCACACAAAAGAGAGAGGGGGAGAGAAATTCCTCTCCAATAGCCAAAAATATGGCCGTTGGGATAGTTCGAACTAGCCATTAGGACTCCAAACGTCTAGTTAATCTAGCTTTTTTGGAGGCCCTCTTGGGCTTGCCCTTTTGGGCCAATTCAGACCCCTTTGGGTGCCTGGATTGGGTAGCTTTTATGCTAACCAATTAGATCTTTAGGCGGGTTGAATAGGTAGGATAAGGGCCAAGGATTGAATCACTTTGAGAGCTCTATTTAATTGCACTTGATGAAGACCTTGAGAGGATCAATTTTATTAATGACTTAGTTGGGTTGAGGAGTTCTTCTTTTCAACACTTCCCCTCATGTTGGGTGTGTATATGCCGATAGCACCCAACTTGCCCATGCACTTGAGGATGCGATTAGCAGTTCTCGGCTTGGTGAATATATCGGCCACTTGATGATCACTTCTTGTGAAAAAAGGTGTAATATGTTTGTCCTTGATCTTTTGCCTTATAAAGTGACAATCCACTTCAATGTGCTTTGTTCTTTCTTGAAATACCGGATTAGTGGCTATATAAATTTCTGATTGATTATCACAATGGAGTTTGATTGCAGTTGGAACGGAGAAGCCAAATTCCTCAATTTGGGCCTTTAGCCAAACCATCTCACTTGTTGCGGTAGCCATGGCTCTATACTCTGCTTTGGCACTTGACCTTGATACCACATGTTGTTTTTTACTTTTCTAAATTACTAGATTTTCTCCAACAAACATGCAATACCCGGTAGTTGACCATTTATCTTTTGAATTTCCAGCCCAATCCGTATCACAATAACCTATGACTTCTAAGTTTTTGTTCTTTTTCATCCAAATTCCCCTGCCCGGAGAGCCTTTCAAGTAGTGAAGAATTCTTTATGCTACTCTCCAGTGTTTCTTCTTTTGCTTGTGCATGTGCCAGTTAACTAGACTCACTGCAAATGATATGTTCGGCCTAGTTGTTGTGAGATAAATCAGCTTCCCCACGAGCCGTTAATACCTTTGCTCATCCTCATAATCTTCTTCTTTATCTTTGAGACCAGAAGATGAGCTGATAGGACTACATACAGGCTTGGCACGCAATTTCCTATTTTTCTGCAAAAGATCAAACACATACTTCCTTTGTGATAGAACTAACCCATTTGGACAATAGGCAAGTTCTATACCTAGGAAGTACTTCAGTTTTCCTAAGTACTTAATATCAAATTTGGTTTAAAGAAATCTCCTCACTTGGTTTATTAAGTTCAAATCATTTCCGGTTATAATTATATTATCTATGTAAACTAAAACAACAATGATTTTTCATTTTGTTTCTTAACAAAAAGAAATGTATCAGTATCACTATTGTATTTTTCGAAATTATTGTTAAGAGTTCGAGTAAGTTTGGTATATCAAGCTCTTGGAGATTGTTTAAGACTATATATAGCCTTCTTTAGTTTGCACATCTTATTATCTTGATGGGAGAAACCTGGAGGAATCTCCACATAAACTTTTTCTTCTAGATCTCCTTGTAAAAAAGCGTTTGCCACATCTATTTGAAACATGGGTCAGGAATGATTGATAGCAAGGGACATCAAGACTCAAATTGTATTTATCTTGGCTACCAGTACATATGTTTCCTGGTAGTCTACTCCATAAACTTGAGTGAAACCTTTTGCAACTAATCTTGCCTTGAATCTATCTATGCTACCATCATTCTTGTGTTTAATCTTATAAACCCATTTGCTGCCCATAGCTCTTTTTCCCTTCAGAAGAGGTGAAATCTCCCATGTTCCATTCTTTATAATGCATCAAGTTTATCTTTCATAGCTTGAACCCATTAAGGATAACGATTCTCCTCTTCAAATGTTCTAGGTTCTTGAGTTCAATCTAAGTTCCTCAAGAAGTCTTGGTGGCTGAAAAACACATTAGTTGTGGTATAATAATCAGAGATAAGATATGATGTTACCTTTGAGTTATAGAAAACTCTTCTGTTGATCCATTTGGAGGGAGGAAGTCTAAGTCTTGTTGACCATCAAAGAGGAGGACGAGGATCATCTAAGCTTTGTTCTTCTTGTTCTATAGCCTGTTCACGTTCCAAGTGTGCTTCCCCTTCCTCTTGGTCTATTTCTTGATCGGAATGAATAAAGGTCTGCTCTTCTTGAGATGGATCTTCATTTTCCCTTTGAGTTGATTCTTCTTGTTTATTTAGTTGAGAAAACTCTCTGATAGTAGGAAGAACTACATTTTATTGATCCTGAGCACCTTTTTCCTTTGAGAGTTCTTGGTATTTGTTTCTACAAAATAAGGTTCTCTTTCCACAAATATCATATCCTTAGATGTGTATGTTTGTTAGTTGAAGGATCATAGCACTTATACCTTTTTTCTAAATGTGGAATAACTCAAGAACACACATTTTCTCCCCCTTTCATCTTGTTTGTTTCTAAAGTGCTCTAGTACATGAACATAACAAGTGCATCCAAAAACTTTCAAATGAGAGATGTTTGGTTTTTGGTTAAGGAGAAATTCTAAAGGGGATTTTCCTCCTAGTATATTTATGGGCTTAAAATTTATGAGATACGCTGCTGTTTTTATTGCCTCACTCTAGAATTCTTTGGGAATATTAGCATAAAACATCATAGTTCTAGCTGTTTCTAATAGGTGCCTATTTTTTCTTTCAGCAACCCTATTTTGTTGAGGAATGTATACACATGGTTTTTGATGAATAATGTCTTTTTCTTCTAAAAAAATTCTCAAATGCATGACTACTATATTTATCCCATGATCAGATCCAAGAATTTTGATGTTAGTATTAAATTGTTTGGTCACATATGTATAATAACTCCTAAGAGCCTCAAAGACTTCAAATTTTGTGGTAACTAAATATACCCAAGTGTACCTTGTTTTATGATCAATAAAAGTCACAAAGTACTTAAATCCATTAGGTGACACTATAGGTGAAGTCCACACATTAGAATGAATCAATTCAAAAGCATTTTCATAGATGTTATTTGAAATAGGATAGAACAATCTAGTTTGTTTTCCAAGAATACAAGCTTTGCAATGCCTATCTTCTATTTCTTTGTTTAGAAATAGGCGTCTCAAAGCAAGGTCTCCTGGATGCCCAAGGCGTGCATTGCACAAAAAGGATACTTGATTTTGAATAGCAAAAACTTGGTTTTCTTAATCTAAGTAGTATAAGTTGTTCTTTCTAGACCCCTTGCCAATCAAGAGATTTGACTTGAGATCCTAAATATTACTTGGTTAGGATCAAAAGTGATTTTGCAGCCTTAGTCTTTGGTTACTTTGCTAATAGATAGTAGGTTGGAGTTGAACTTTAGCACATATAAAGCTTTGGTTTTCTTACCAAGAAATTCAACTTCAGCCACATGATCAACGTTTAATTTTTGACCATTAGCAATTTTGACAATCTTATGGTTAGAGAAGGAAATAAGTTTCTTAATTTTGTTCTTATCTTTGACCATATGATTGTCAAAACTAGAATCTATAAGCCATTGATCAAAATTAGATGAGTTTAGGTTGTTACCAGAATGTAGAGCAACTTGGCTAATGATTTTTATTTCTTTTCTCATTTTCTTTTACATCTCTTCCATCTTGTTTTCAAGAGTAGCAACTTGAGAAACTTGCTAAGCATTAGTTGGTTGTTCCATCTCCCTTTTTGTTGATTTTGACCTTAATTGAGGGTAAAGGAACTAGCACTTTTCTCTTTTATGGCCAGGGTTTTTGCAATGGTTGCAGACTTCTTTCTTTGTAAAATGTTAAGCTTTGCTGGCCACATGATCCTCTTGGACAGATTTAAAGGCTTGAGATTCAGATCTGCCTTTGGTTGATTTTTCCAACGTCATACTAGTTTCAGCCCTTTGGATCATGTATTGGACTTCTTGAAATGAAGGAAAGGTCTTCATTCTGAAAATTTCTTGTCAAATGACAGCGTACTCTTCTCCTAGACCCATGAAAAGTCCAAAAGTCACATCTTCTGAAGTAGAGTTCATTCTATATGTCCCTATATTCACCAAAATATTCGAGCAGTGATCTACCTCCCCTTTGGATCTTGAAAATTTTCTTTTTCAACTCAAAGATCTGTCCGATGTTGGTTTCTTTCCCATAAAAAGTATGCATTTGATCCCACAACGCCTTTGCATTTGGTATACATGTGACCATTGCTTTGTAGGTTTTGTCAAGAGATATTTAGAGTAGCACCACCACTTGATCATCTCATTTCTTCCATCCTATAAACAAAGAATCAGCAGCATTCAGGGGATCCTCCAAGATATGATTTTTGAGATTGAAAAAATTTAAGGACCTTTTGATGGTATCTTATCATGCATTGTAGTTTGTAGAATCTAAAAGGCGGTGGAAGTAAACATAGATGTGCTAATTTGTGGTAGAGGATCACTAAGACCAGAGAAAGAATGTATAGATATCTGCTCTAATACCATGATGAAAGTTTGAAACACTTGAAATGAATTCAGAATTTTATTTCAAGGATGAGAATAATTGTATACATAACTTTGTAAATTTGATCATAGCTTGAATACACAACAAGGAGCTCTATTTATAGAGCACACAAAAGAGAGAGAGGGGGAGAGAAATTCCTCTCCAATGGCCAGAAATTCCTCTTGGGCCTGCCCTTTTGGGCCAATTCAGACCCCTTTGGGTGCTTGGATTGGGCAACTTTTATGCTGCCCAATTAGATCTTTAGGCAGGCTGAATGGGCAAGAGAAAAGCCAAGGATTGAATCACTTTGAGAGCTCTATTTAATTGCACTTGATGAAGACCTTGAGAGGATCAGTTTTGTTGATGATTTAGTTGGGTTGGGAAGTTCTTTTCAACACTTGGTTCAAAAAAAAATCAATGGATATGTTAAAAATAATGAACCCAACATTGGGGAAAAAATTACATCCCTCAATTTAAAATGATCAACTTTTTTTTCTTTTTCTTTTTTTATAAATAGTTTGCTTCAATTAGTTATACTTTTCTTTATATATTGTTTTAACTCTTGGATAAATGTGCTATTGGTTTGTTAGATACGGTTTAGTTTTTATCATTTATTTTATATTCCTGTTAATATTTGTATCATGGTTTAATTTTTATCATTTTATTTGATATCCATTTTAACGTTTATTTTAATTCATGGACAAGTTTGCTTTTCAATGATTACATTATAACGTAATTATGATAGTTATTAGCATAATATTGTATTTCAGATTAATATTACATTACATTTTTAAAATATTATTCATACATTCTAATGTACCCCTTTTTATTTTCTTTTAGTAACTATAATAATGGATTTAATTTATTATGCATTGAATTATATAACATAAAATTAAGTTAGATATATTTAAAATTTTATTATACACTTAAAAATATCAAATTAAACTTAACTGAATATTTTAAAATTTTTATTTTATCTCATTCATTGAAAAATATCATTTTTTCTAAAAAATAATTATATAACTTCCATATGACCTTCAATATATCTCTAGACTAATATTACATTACGCTTTTAAAATACTATTGACACATAATCTGATGGAATCCGTTTTTTCATTTTTAATTTAATTGAATATTTTTAAGTTATTATAATTTTATCTCTGAAAAGTACTTTTTAAATAAATTATATAACCTTAATATGAATTTTAATGTATTTCACTTAATTGCAATTTTTAAGTTAATATTAAGTTATAGTTTTGAAATATTATCTAGGCACAATTGGATGGCCTCCCATTTATTTCATTTAAGAAATATTAATAATGGACTCTATTTTTATGCATTTAATAATATTAAATAAAATTTCATTTTATAATTTTACAATTGTAGTATCCACTTGACAATATCAAATTAAATTTAATTGAATATTTGAAAATCGTTATAAAAATTGTTATAAAACTTATAACCTCTATATGACTTTTAATATATTTCTCTTAATTAATTGCATATTTCAAGTCAATATTACATTACATATTAACAATATTGTTTACACATATTGATTACTACCTAATAACCCAACAATGGACTCAATTTGTCCTGCATTGAATAATATGAAATTAAATTTAATAAAATATTTTTACAATTCAAATATCCACATAATTTCTTATGCATTCAAAAATACAAAATAAATTTTATTTAAAAATTTTATTTCATTCATTGAAAAATATTTCTTTTTAAAAATCAATTATTTATATTAATATATTTTTCTTAATTACAATTTTTACATTAGTATCACATTATGAATTTAAAATATCTTTTATAGATAATAGAATTTAATAGACACCCATTTATTTTTGTTTAATAATATTAATAATGTACTCACTTTATTATGCATTTAATAACATCAAATAAAATTTAATTAAATATTTTTACAATTTTACTATCCTATCATGTTAGATTTTTCATTTTTATTATGTTTCTCCATAGACAACAAATAAATATTTAAAATAAACATATTTTAATTTTATGATTTAGTGTATAATTATTTAATAATAATAATAATAACAATTCTATATCTTTAAAATTATATTTATATAAATTTCTCAATATTTTTCAACTGAAATGAAGATGATGAGTATACTTTTTATAAAACTCAATTTGGTAAAAAGACATTAATTGATATGTTGAAAGATAATGAACTTAACATTAGGGGGAAAAATTGCATCCGTCAATTTAAAATGACCAACTGTTTTTCATTTTTCTTTTTTTTTATAAATAGTTTGTTTCAATTAGTTGTATTTAATTAAGTCATTTTTCAAGATTTTATTTGTTTATAATAAATAAAACTTTACTTTTAACTTCTCTTTTTCATTCTAAACTCATTAAAAAACTTCTAAATTTTAAAAATGCATAAAAAACATTACAAAATTAAATTTAAATTTCTTACATGAAAAAATTAAATTTATATATATAATTAACCGTGCATCACGCGGGCTTAAAATACTAGTCTAATTACTAAATAATTATGTTTTACTCGTGTATCAAAAATTAGGCATGATAGCTAGCATCACTTTAATAAATTCATTTTTCTTACACAATTTAAATCCATTTTGAGTCAACTTTGCAATTTGACATGTGTCTTACTATCAAGGATGGAGCCAAGAAATTTTTCTTGGGGGCTATAAAGCAAAATAATTATATATAAAATAAAAATGTATTAAAAATTAATATTAAAATACAACTTAGAACGGGAATAAATAGTTGGTATTGCAATGTTTTCAAGATTTTGAAATTTTGTACAGTTTATCGATGAGGATGAAAATTGAAGAAAGGAAATGAAATAAAGCACGAGAAAATTTTATAATAGTTCCACCAAACTTGGTGTGCGTCCACTCCCACGCACTTCCTAGATTTTTACTATTACTACAAAATTAAAGCGTTATAGTGAGGTAAGTTTTGTTATCGATGAACTTTAGTAATGGTTTTTTATGTCATATGGCAATGCTTTTGACGGAACCGTTAAGAAATGTATATATTTTACGACGGTATAAAATTGTTCATTAGGAAAAGTTTAACAATCGTCAGTAAAGGTAGTACAACCGTCTCTAAAAATAAATATTAATTATCATGGTTATTACTTATGATCAGTAAATATGAAAATTTGAGGGATGGTTTTAAAACAATCACTATATGACTCTTTTTTACTATCTATTTAATCATATTGTCTGCATAAATTCTATATCTATACTAACCTATATATTGTACAGTCTTTAAAAACTATATTCAATTATGACACTTATTATTTGTGGTCAGTAAATATAGCAGAATTTTAGGGACGGTTTGAAAACAGTCTCGATATGACTCCTTTTACTGTCTACTTAAACATATTTTCTTCATAAGTTTTACTCAATCCTAATGGTTATCATTTGTCGTCAATAAATATGATAGAGTTTTAGGGATGGTTTGAAACTGTCTCTATATGACTCTTTTTTACTATCTGCTTAATTATACCGTCTGTATTTTATAATCTTTAGATATACTTTTGATGAAACTGTTTGGAAAGGTATATATTTTCTGACGGTATAAAATTGTCAGTCAAAAGAAATTTATCAACCGTTTGTAAAGTATCAAAACCATCCACAAAAACGACGTTCAATTTAACGGTTATCAGTTGTGGTCCTTAAATATAACACTGTTTAGAGATGATTTGAAAATGGTTTCTGTATAACTCTTTCTGTCTACTTAAGAATACCGTTTGTATAAATTCTTCATTTATGTTGACCGATATATTTTACCATCTGTAAATGTAATCTATCATTTGAATGGTTATCACTTATCGTCGATAAACGTGACAACCTTTAGTGATGGTTTAAAAAGAGTTTCTGTATGAGTTTTCTTTACTGATGACTAAACCATATCATCAGTCTAAATCTATACCTATGCTAACTAATTTAATGCACCATTTATAAAATGAATGTTCAATTAGAACGGTTATTAATTGTCGTCAGTAAATGTGGCACTATAGGTAGGGGTAACATGTTAGAATTGTATAATAAATTGTGATGATAACTAATAATAATATAGTAATAACTAAAATTATAATAAATTTAGAATAAGTAGTAGTAATATAGTAGTAATAAAGTGATAACTTAAATTGTGTTAAGTTTATAATAAATAGTAGTAATATAGTGGTAATTAGTGGTAATATAGTGGTAACCTTAATTGTGGTAAGTTTTCGATAACTAGTCGTAATATAGTAGTAACTAGTAATAATATAGTGGTTACTAATAATAATATAGTTGTAAGTTAAATTGTGGTATAACGTAACTAATAGTAATATAGTAGTAATTAGTGGTAACAAGTAGTAATATAGTAGTAACTTAAATTATGGCTAAGTTTACGATAATTAAGATTAGTAATATAGTTATAATTAGTAGTAATATAATAACAAGTTTACGATAACTAGTAGCAATATAGTGATAACTTAAATTGTGAGAAGTGATAACTAGTTGTAACTACCCACCTTTAATTCCTGCTTTCTCGCCTTCAAAAGAACCAATTTCCCGCCTAACTTAAATTGCCACGCAGATTTTTTTTGAAAATTTAACTTCCCACCTTCAATTCCCACCTTTTTCAAAACCTAACTTTCCTTCATAATTTTTTGCCCTCCAAAACTTCCCGCCTTCAATCCTCTCCAATTCTTATTCACCCTATTATTCACCCTAGATGTCCATTTAAGAGTTTGTTCCAATTACCCCCAACCATTGGATCAATTGCAGAGAATTTGTGTTATGTTATGTTATGAATTTTCTGATTATATATATATGTTATATTATGTTATATTATAAATTTTTATCTAACCAATTATGTTATTATTAATATTATGAATAATACATATATGTTAAGGAAAAAAATTATTAGTGGTAACGCGGGGGGTCGCGCACCCTCGCGGGCAGTAAGTAGTGGTAACGGGCGTCCGTGTAGTAATGGTAAGTAGTGGTAACTGGTAGTAAGTAGTGGTAACGGGCGTCCGTGTAGTAATGGTAAGTAGTGGTAACTGGTAGTAAGTAGTGGTAACTAACGGACACATTTGTACTTGTAGACACCCGCGTGGTAATTGGCTATAAGTAGTGATAATTAGCGGTAAGTAGTGATAACATGGTCATCCACATGATAGTAATAAGTAGTGGTAATTAGTGGTAAGTAGTGGTAACAAGTGATAAGTAGTGGTAACTAGTGATAAGTAGTGGTAACGAGTGCCCATCTGAATGTTTTTAATTATCATTAAAAACAGAAAAAAGTAAATTCTAAAAATTAATTATATGATATAATTTTATATAAATTTCAACAAATACAACAAATAAGAAAAAAATGAGAATATTGTATAATTTTATATAAAATTCAAAACTAATGTACCAACATAATTAATTATACTAATATAATTAAATAAGAGTAAATTACATGTTCGGTCCCTAAAGTTTGTCTCAATTTCACAAATTAATCCATATAGTTAGGAATGCTACTTTGTGGTCCTTAAATTTTAAAAAGTGTAACGAGTTGGTCCTTGCGTCAATAACGGCGACAGCCTGACTATTAACTAATGACGTGTCATAACATGGCAACCAACGTGGCTATACGGACGCTGATGTGTCAATGTCAGGTCAGCTCATTCAACACCTCGTCTAGCCACGTCAGCGAAAAAGTTGACGTGGCAATGCCACGCTATCTTTTTGATGACGTGGCTCTACCACTTCAACACAATGGGGGCATTATAGTCAATCCGCATTGTTAACATGGCGTTGCCACGTAATCATTTGCTGACGTGGCAATTTCTCAAAAAAAAAAAACTCTCTCACTCCTCTCTCTCTCTCTCTCTCTTTCTTATTGGGAAAAAATTCTCTCTCATTCCTCATTCTCTCTTTTTCATTATCTTTAATTTCTCATAATACTCTCTGTTTTCTCAATGAATAAAAATTTTTTATTACTTAATCGATTTTCTCTGTAAATCAAAATTTTGCATTAATACTCTCTCTATTTCACAATCAATGAGGAGATTGATTCACTTGGATAACTCAAGATTAATAAAACAAATCCAACAAATAAAAGGGTCTGACAAAAAAAAAAAAGAATACCCACATTCATGTCCGCAGATGAGGATATGAGAAAAAAAATAACCATGGAAGAAGAAGGTCCGAGACAGTTCCCGAGGCTGCTAATGAATTCAAGGCTTTCTTCTTCAAATAAGGGGTTGCTAATGAACCCCAAATTGAGTTCCCAAAATGCCTTAGGTTAAAGCTCTAAACACTCATCAATTTGGGGTAGGGTTAAATCTCCAAACCCCAAATTGAGTTCCCAGAATACTTTAGGTTAAATCTCTAAACACAGAAAACCCCATATTAAAGCTTCTATTCATGTTTTTGACACCAAACACTCATCAATTTCAAACCTTGAAATGAGTCTTGTTTTCTTTACAATGAAACCCAATGTCTACCACCACCAGTCATCGATTAAAACCCAAAATTTATCTGAATCAACCATTATTTTTAGTCGAAAAAGCACACCAAACACCAAGAATATGAGAATCTAGTCCAGATCTGATCCAGCAGAGATCTTCTTGAAGCTCTTCGTCTCAACATTCATAAATCTTCTCAAAGCAAAGATCTGATCCAACAACCTATGATCAGAACAATCACATCAAACTTCTCGAAGCTCTTTGTCTTGGCGTCAAACACTGTTGGATCTCAAACTGTGAGGAACAATCAGTTCACATTTTCATCATGTTCGTCTTTTTCGTCATTTGTGGAGAAATTGCAGAAGCATTTGGCAATGGGGTTGGGGCTTGTTGATGGGTTAGTGAAGCTCTACTTCATCCCAAGATGAACTTTCAGAAGCATTTGGATTGCGTTAATGATGAAATGGGGTCTGTAGAGAAATTATGAAGCACTTGGTGAAGCTCTTCTTCGTCTTCTTCGTCATTTGAGGTAGGGTTTCTTTAATGATTGCATTGGGGTTTGATTATGGGTTAGGGTTTTTTTCGACTGATGGTTAAGGGGAGGGGAGAGAGAGAGGGAGAGATTTGATGATGGGTTAGGGTTTCTTTCGGCTAATGGTAATGCGGATTGACGATAAAAAAACCCTAATGGCACATTGCAATGTGGATTGACGATAATGCCCCCACTGTGCTGATGTAAGCCATGTCAGCAAAAAGACAGCGTGGCACTGTCACGTCAGCGTTTTTGCTGATATGGCTGGACAAGGAATTGAATGAACTAATTGGCATTGACACATTAGCGTCCGTATAGCCACTTGCTTGTCACGTCATGACACGTCATTAGTTAATGGCCAGACTCTCGACATCATTGACGAAATGACCAACTCATAACACTTTTTGAAATTTGTGGACCACAAGATAGCATTTCTAACTGTACGGACTAATTTGTGAAATTGAGACAAACTTTAGGGACTGGACATGTAATTTACTCAATTAAATAATATTAAAGATCATATAATTAATTATACTAGCATAATTAGTTACATTATTACATTCTCATAACTGATTATTTATAATATTAAAAATTTACAATATTATTTTCTTTTGTTGAAAAAAATTATTTATAATAATTTAATTAACATTCTTTTCTTTTGTTGGAAAAAAATTTATCTAAAATTTATTTTAATATTTTTGCTTTGTCTTTTTAATAATAATTGATTATTTACGATATCAAATTAAAATTAAAATAATTGGCAATATAATTTTAAAGTATGATACAACTAAGAGTATGATATATATAATATCAACCAATGTGATATGTATAATATGGTAATATAATTGATTATTTATAATATCAATTTGTGATGGCATGTGGCATGTGGTGAGTTTTTAAATAACCTAAAACTAAAACTAAAGGCGGGTAGGTGGGTGAAAGTGTCCAAAAAATGGAGATAGACAAAATTTTAAAAAAAGAGCGTGTTTTCAAATTTTTGTGAGAATAAGGTGGTAAACATCTCTAAAACTATTAAAACTTCATCATTCCCTCTAAAGCTCCCCTCTCCTCCCCAAACTTTCAAAATCTTTTTAAAAAAACTATCACTCAACCAAATTAAGTAGTGATAACTGACGGTAAGTAGTGATAACTCGGGCATCCACACACCCTCATGAGGTCCCACACAGGTTTCAAAATTACATAATTTTAAAATTCATTAACCAATTATGTATATAGTATATTTTAAAATTATGATAATGATAGTAATTGTTAATATTATGTGATATAATATTAATTATAATGTAATAAAATTATCATTAAAAAAAAATTTTGACACTCAAATTTCATGCAAAAATACGAAAGAAGAAAATTTGACGTCCAAATTTCATGAATACAAAATGATATAAAATTTGACGGCCAAATTTCGCTCAAATTTGGTGCCCAACTTTCTCTCTTTTTCTCTACCTCCTCTTCACTTCAATATAAAAACATCTAAGATATAAAATAAAAAATTGATTTCACAAAATTAAAAACACCTAAAATATTAAAATATTCAAAAATATCACTAAAAATATTTTTTTACTATTAACATATATTAAAATTTTCCATTAAAAAATATCTATAATATAAAAATATTAAAAAATATTTTTTAAAATATAAAAACATCTATAAAATAAAATTTCAAAATTCAATAAAAATATCAAAAAATAATATAAAATTAAAAAA
This sequence comes from Dillenia turbinata, assembly GCA_037126225.1. Lineage (NCBI taxonomy): Eukaryota > Viridiplantae > Streptophyta > Magnoliopsida > Dilleniales > Dilleniaceae > Dillenia > Dillenia turbinata. The sequence goes on along the minus strand of JBAMMX010000018.1, from coordinate 21,095,444 downwards.
TTTTGATCTCATTATTTAATATTTTTTAATATCCTTTCAAAAAATTTTATAAAATCAATAAAATTTCGGTTCTTGATATCATAATAATAAATACTGAAAATTAAATAATATATATAAACTAAATAATACATTTGAAATATAAAAAATATATCTACATAATATCATTTTAATTTAATAAATTAACAAATTAAATAAAAATTTATAATCATCACTTACTATTTACTACATATTTGTTATCACTATTTTTATCATTTATTACCTCTTATCATAAAAGAAAGGATTATGTCATGGTGATATGACCTCATAAATAAATTTAAATCATAATATCTTAATAACTTAAAAAATCTATATATTTATTTATAAATTTACTAAATATATAATATATTAATAAATCATAATTTATTCATAACATCACATTATATTACGTATCATTCAATATATCAAAACTTAATTCAAATATTGTTCACTTGTTATCTCAGGTCTCAGGTTCAAATCCATGCGATCACTTTTTGCAACAAAAAATAAAAATGTGTGGGTGGCGATCACCAGCCCCCCGCATGGGTGGGTGCCAGCACCCCATGTGCAGGCGCCCACGCATGTGAAGGGCTAGCGCCTTCCCTCATGCGCGGTTTGCAACAAAAAATAAAATGTGTGGGGGGATAGCGCCTACCCCTAGGCACGAGCACCCGTCCCATACACGGGCGCCAGCTCTGGGTGTGCGATATACATTATTATATATTACAATATTATATATTATTATATATTATGTATTACTATATACATTACTATATATTATTATGCGTAATTGGATTGGTGATATATATTAGTATTATATTATATATTGTTGTTGTATATTAGTATATTAGTATTTATTTATTTACAATTATTATATTATTATACATTATTAATTAATTAATAAGTTTAATCAGTTAAAAATATTTTTCTACTCTCTTATTTATTTTGCTTGTGTAAAAGCATTTGCATTTGCATTTAATATTATATTATATCATGTCTTGTATTTATATTTTATATCATAAGTTATAGATATATTCCATAATTGATTAGTGATTTGAATGTTATTTAAATGTTTTAGAGTTTTTCAGATGAAATGTGATTTATAGGATTGACAAAAGGATCCAATTTGGATTGCCTCTATGATTTTCAATATAATAACAATGTTTATGTATAAACATAATTAATCATATCAACATAATTAAATAATATTAAATATCATGTAATTAATTATACCAACATAATTAATTACACCTCAAATTATAACACTATATTATATAAATTACTAATTTCATGTCATTATATTATTTAAATTAATAATATTAATAACTTTATGCTAGTTATTTTTAATTAATAAAATGGGCATAATTAGTGGGCTTTTGGTAGGGGATCACAGGGGCATTTGCTTGCATGTAAGTAGCAAAAGCAGATAATAAGTAGTAAAAATTACATATAATAAGTGATTTTTCATCAAAATAAGACATATAGAAAGACATGCGGTGGTATTGACTAAAAGTTTTTAAAAAATGAGGAATTAATAACAACGCAGATAATAAAAAAAGAGGCGGGAAAAAAGTGTGGGGACAATAAAAAAAGAAATGGGAAAAAAGTGTAAAACGGGCTACTTTTGAAATTTGTTTCATGAAAATAATATATTATAAATCATCTGTAGAAAATTTTATCATTAAAACTTCAACTTCTCCTTTCCTCAAAAGTTCTCCTCCCCTAACTCATTTAAACCTCCAACTCACTTTGCAAAATTTTATCAAAAGTTAATCATATTTTATTGATAAAAAGTCACTTTGGGGTTTTAGTTGGGTGTTTGAAAGACTCAGATGAGTATTGGAACTGATCACGAAGAATCAAAACCATTCCAAGAACAAGCTCAGTTGCAAGCATCACAAGATGTTATCCAGGTTTAAAAATAAGCATATCATTTTAATTTGAGGAAGAAATTTTTTAATTATTCATATTTAATTTTTATTTTGAGCAGTTATCAAGAAATGCAAAGGCCACGTGCTATCAAGATGTTTTGGAAATTAGAAAAAGGAAAGTGCATAATCATACTAATTTCACTTTTGTCTGATTTCTTTGGTTTTTAGGGTGACTTATTAATTTTACTTTTCTCTTTGAATAATAATCTATTATATTTGTATTGTAGCAAATGCTGGGAGTGCACATATAACCCAACCATCATCATCACCACCTAACTCTATCCCACAAATAATATCTTCATTTATAACCATTCATTCTTTACAATATCAATATGTAATTATATTCATTTTACTACTACGTAATGATATTAATTTTGATTTTTATGAATTGATTAAAATGAAAGATTGTGTGATCATTGTTTATTTAATTTTAGAATTATCTAGTTTTGATACTAGGATTGTGCCTTCAAGTGATGATAACATTTTTTGTAATCAAAGTGAACATTTTTTGTTTGAGATGGTAATATTTTTGTGCATGTAATAATATTGTGGTAACAAGCAATAACATTGTGTTAACCGATGATATAAGATATTAATTTACATTAACGCAAGTGGTAACCCGACAATAAAAGATAGTAATTTTTCTTAACATTTGTGGTAACTGATGATAAAAGATAATAGCATTTCTTAACACTAGTAACCGATGATACAAGACAGTAATTTATTCTAACACATGTGTCAACTTTATATAATGTTAGTAGTAATTTATACTAACACTTGTATACAAGGCAGAAACATGTGATAACATGTGAAAACCGATGATACTAATAGTAATATTGTGGTAACTGATGATATAATATGTGGTAGCATATGATAATCGATGATATGTAACATATGGTAACATATAGAGACAGGCGCTCATCCTCAATATGCGGGCACCTGCCACACAGGGGCACCGGCGCGCGTACCCATATATGGGCGCCCGCGCAAGAGGGAGCTGGCGCCCGGCCCATGCGTGGGCGCCCGCCCCATGCGTGGGTGCCCGCGCAAGAGGGGAGCTGGTGCCCGCCCCTCACATGCGAGCGCTAGCGCCACCCCCATACGTAGGCACCCGCACAAGTGGGGGCTTGGCGCCCGCCCCCATACACAGGTGCCCGCACAACCGAGGGCTAGATCTCGCTCCCATGAACGGGCACCCACCACGTAGGGCACTGGCACCTGCATCTCAGTGACCGATGATAAAAGTAGTAACATCTCGTAAATAACATATGGTAACCGATAATAAAATCAGTATTTGCTAATTCAATGGTAACTGATGATGAAAGTAATAATATTTCGTAACACTTGGTAACTGATGATAAAATCAGTAATCTTTCCTAAGTCAATGGTAACTGATGAAAGTAGTAACATCTCGTAATATATGGTAACCAATAATAAAATCAATAACATTTTCTAAATAAATGGTAACCGATGATGAAAGTAGTAACATCTCGTAACATATGATAATCGATGATAAAATCAATAACATTTCTTAACTCAATGGTAACCGACGATGAATGTAATAACATCTCATAACATATAATAACATCTTGTAACATATGATAATCGATGATAAAATCAGTAAATTTTCTTAACTCAATGGTAACCGAGGATAAAAATAATAATATCTCGTAACACATAATAACCGTGGATAAAATTAGTAATATTTTATAAGTCAATATTAACTGATGATGAAAGTAATAACATTTCGTAACACATAGTAACCGATCATAAAAACCCTAATTTTTTCTAACAGCTTATTAGCTAACAATAAAATCACTAATTTTCTCAACACGTTTCTACCATAAGTATATATACATAACATGCTCCCACAGTAACTTAAAACCATTAGGATACACCTATCCCGACTGATGTATACCCAACTGAAGGTCCATCCATTGGAAAAAGTTTTGTTGACAGTTTTAGTAGCTTTTGCTGATGGTTTTTGACCATCTGAATAGTGCGTTTGTTTTGTAGTGTATTTTTCAAAATAGTATAGCACACTTGCTTTCTAATGTAAGCAGGACCTTTACAAATATTTCCATGAAATACTTTCAACCTTTCACAGACTTGTATTTTCTCTCTCTAAACCCTAGACACTTAGGACACACTCTGGTCCTTATAATTTTGTACAAAGAAGAATGAATGTTACAAGGAATAAAGCTAATACTTTAAATGTAACAAAAATTTAAGCTTGGAAGAAGAGTTCAAAGAAGATTGAAAAATAAAGTATGCATTGAGTACAAAGAGTTAATGCTTTGCTTATAGTATCTATGTATTTTGTATTTATTCCGAGTGTTGAGAGCCATTGAGATAGGTTGAAATTTGAATCTATTCACTAAATGTTTTACCCACCACATTTAATGCCTTCAATTCCTATTAAATGCTTTCGACTGTTCAAAAATATTTAAGTGTTGTTCTACTGAACCAATGAAAGGCATTCTTTTTGTTTTGCTACAAAAGTTGAATACTAGATCCCAAATGTCGAATAATATATTATCAATTTGTTTGTAGTTTTTAAGTTGACTGACTTTTGTTGACCGACTTCACGGAAATCCAAATAGATGTCAACTGGTTTTGCTAATTAGTTGACCATATTTTATTATTCCCAGCCTTATGTAATCTTAGCCAAAGAAGGTTGACAAACATGAAATTTTTATTCACAGTTTCAAATTATCAACCGTTGAGTGTATATATGTATATGCAATTATAAGACAACTGTGATGACATTTAGCTTTTAAATTTACATATGTTGACTATTGAGAAATCACACAAGTCATGCACAGAATGATTTTAATGAAATGGTCAGGTGATGTTATGCTCATGATAATTGAGTACTCAAATGTTCACCTGATTAAATTAAATATATATGCATGTGCAGTGAAAGTTAAATATGTATACTAAAATTTTCATCAGAATTCAGGAAGGGGCAGTCGATTGATGTTTGGAGTTGGTCAACAGTTTGTATTCTAAATGCCTGGGACAGTTGATTGGCTTTTATGATCGATCGACTGACTTTGAGTCAGTCGGCTGACTTAATTTTTCAGTTGATCGAGTGGGTTGGAGTGGTCAACGGAATGAATGAAGCTGCACCGAAGAGGTCAGTCAACTGGCTTTCCGACTCGGCCGACTGACTTTGGCTTTATTTATTTTGCCAACTTATCCAATTTGATTTGTGACTTAATCTGGGTCGATTTTACCCAACTATAATATATTCCATTTTTCTGGACAGTTACAGTTTTAATATTATCCTAATTTCTTCCGATAGTCAACTTTCTTTGTTTATATTTGAGTTCTAAATATACCGGCTAATATTTTGAATTGTTTTGGTTATCATCAAAATCTAAATATATTAATTCTAATTAAAAACATATAAATATAAAAAAAAAAAAAACTAAACAACATAAATAATTTTTGTGCTTTATGCTTCTTCATTAATTTAACTTATCTATAATCAATTCTGAATTAAAAATACTAATAATTTCTTTCAATATAAATAACTAAACTATTTACAAGATACTCATCTTAATCTTCATTGCTCAGAAAACACATTCACTAATTACTGTTGAAATTGGGAGAGTCCAAATAGGAGGGATGAGTCTATCAACTAAATAATAAATTTTTGATTTCTTGGTTTCCACTAATAAAGAAGAATTTCTTCTATTATTTACTTTTTTTTTCAATTACTAAAGCCAGTAAAGGCATCTTAACAATGATGTGCCCCAATTTTTTCTATTAAAAAGATAATAAGATAAGCAAACTATAGCATTTATAGAAGGTGAGTACTCTAACCAAGTAGAATGTGCTTTATATCAAGACGATTGAAATCAAGGTAGATGATTCGCTCGGCTGGAAAATGGAAACTCAAGAACTTTAGATTGGTATGCACTAACTTTGGAATTCTAATATTTGTGGACAAAGGCCCCTAGTTCACGTTTCAAAGAAGTAGATGACAATTTTTGGATGTTTTTGAGAAGATTGCTCTTGACTATGAGAAAAGAAATAATTTATTTATTTTATATTAATGTTAAGATTTATCCAAACATTTTAAATTATTTTTTATTAATTATTTTTTATATTCATATATGTTCTCTCTCCCCAATTTTATTTTGCTGGCAAGAATGGTTTTTGCTTGCAAAACGTAGGAAATATTTCTCTACATCTAAAGATTACGATCATTGATGTGACACAACTCAAAGGCCCACCAAAAGTTTTACAAGCCACAATCCATAACAACCTGGTTGGTTTGCAATCCTCATTGGCATTCAGTAAGCTCACGATTGATTTTTCCCTCTTCGTTACCTGATCGATAGCGTTGACAGGAGGTTAGTTTTCTAGATAGCCTATTCTAATCGACTTAGGGTAATATTTAATTAAGATTTATATAAAAGTTTATTTCCCATTCAACTGTGAAGTGTGCTTCCTAGATAAGGAATGAGACGTTTGAAAATCAAATCGATAAGGAAAGAATATCCTCGGATCATTGAATTTCCTAAGTGATAAAGATCTAAATCCTTCAAGAATATTTGACTATATAGTCCTGAAATCTCACAACAATCTCATAAGGGAACTAGGGTTGTAATACCCCGAATGCGCATTACTCATGAGGAACTGATCTATAAAGGCATCTAGCATGTCATCGCCCTAGGTAAGCTCTCTTGTAACCATACATTTGACACACAAACTACACAGAGCTCCTATACTTAGCCCTCTCATGTATAGTCTATTTTCATGTCTTTCGAAAACCACTTTTTTTGACTTAAGTGTCGGAGTCTCACCCGCTGAAACACCCTTTGGTGATCTTTTATAGGTTTCACTTCATCTTTTAGAGTACCCATTTGAGTCAAAGGAGTCGGTATCTATGGAGCTACACCCACCTCAAACAGATTGGCGTTGTAGGTGAGAAAAAAATTGATTCTCCAAATGTGTTTTTCACTTCTTATCACTTGTTCCCATCTTGGCAACCACCAAAAGAAAGAGGCCAATTATCGGCTTTAATGATAACGATCTAATTGAAGTCAACCTCACTCGCAATGATCCTTTAGTCATCATGGTCAAAATGGAATCATATCTCATTAAGAGAGTCTTCATCGATTAAGGACCAGATTATGATCTCCTCTTATGGGACACTTTCCAACGAATGGGTTTTAACTTATCTCATTTTTAACCTGTACTGGGTCTTTAAAGGGATTCTCGAATAGTGTATATACCCAGAAGTTGTCATTCTCCTCATCATGACCCTACAAATGCCCCTAATCATATGGTCGTCAAGATTGCTTTCCATGTGGTGAAATTATTCTCTCCCTACAATGTCATTCTAGGCCGCCCTAGTCTAGATGAACTAGAAGTACTACCCAATGCGAAATATATGAAGATCAAGTTCAAAACACTATAAGGGATCACTACCCTCCGTAGTGACCCTAACCCTAGTGCTCTTCCTACAGTTGAAGGCAACCAATATAACTTCCCCATCGATACCCTAGAATTCAAGGATGATGCCAAACAAACGATCAAGCCAGAGCCTACAGAGGAAGTAATTGAAATTCCTCTAACTATTGACCTCGACCAAAACATCCGGATCCAAATCTGCCAGCATACCTGCGAGAGGCGATCATCGATTTCCAACAGCAACACTCTAAAGTCTTTGCCTGGTCCCCTGAAGATATACCAAGTATTCACCCTTCAGTTATAGTATATAAGTTGATAGTCAATGCCGGACACAAGCCAGTTAAACAAAGGAAGTCACCCAAGAGTATTAACACGCCACATAAAAGGAAGTCCAGAAGTTCTTAATAGCCAAATTCATCCATAAAATTAAATACCCCAAATGGTTAGCTTATGTGATCCTGGTGAAAAAAGATAATGGCAAGTGAAGGATGTATGTGGACTTTACAGACATTAACAAGACATGTCTAAAGGATAGCTACTGGCTCCCTAACATCGACAAGTTGGTAGATAATTCCTTTGGTCACCAATTGTTAAGTTTCATGGATATCTATTCTGACTATAATCAAATATGCATGGCACCAGAAGATGAGGAGAATACGAGCTTTATCATCGATTTCAGCATATACTACCATCGAGTCATGCTGTTTAGCTTGAAAAATGCTGGAGCAACCTTTAAATAATTGGTCAATAAGTTCTTCAACAACCAGCTAGGTAGAAACATGGAAGCATATGTTAACGATATGCTTGTCGAGAGCACTAGTCTGGAAGCCCATGTTTCTAACCTTGAGGAGACTTTTTAGACATTGGAGTGCTACAATATGTGACTGAGCCTGGCAAAGTGCACTTTTAGAATCGCATTCGAAAAGTTCTTGGGTTTTATAATCACCAACCGGGGATTCGAGACAAATCCTGAAAAAATACAAGCCATACCGGACATGTCACCACCACAGCAGTAAAAGAGGTATAATGCCTCACAAGCAGAATATCAGTCCTAAGCCGATTCATGTCAAAGGTGGGAGAAAAGTACATACCCTTCTTTGATACTTTGGAGAAATCTCAAAAGTTTACATAGACGACTGAGTGCTAAATAGCTTTCAAGCAACTCAAGGAATACCTCATGTCACCCTTATTGCTCTCTCATCCTGTCCCTAGTGAGAAACTATACCTATAGCTCTCTATATTTGATCGAGCACTTTGTTTTGTTCTTATGAGACAGGAATCTACCATTCTGAAACCTATCTACTATGTCTGCCAAATACTTCAAAAATCTGTAGCTAACTACCAGCCGATAAAAAAGATAGCTTACGCTCTAGTCATCTCAAATAGGTATCCTCGGCCGTACTTTCAGGCCCACATTATCGTGATGCTTACTAATTAGTCATTGAATTGAAGCAAATCCTTCAAAAAAGGGGACACATCCTATCATCTTATCAAATAGAGTGTAAAGTTGGGCGAATTCAACATTCAATATCAATTGAGACCTGCGATTAAAGGCCAAACCTTGGTGGAATTCATCCTCGAATGTACCCTTCAAGTTCTAGCAGAGCATAAGTCTACCGGTTGTCAAGAAGAGTGGTTATTACCAGATTGGACACTGCACATTGATGGGTCATCAAACACCTCAAAGAGTGGTACCAGACTCAAACTAATGGGTCCAAATGACTTCAAAGTAGAATATACTCTTCATTTCGACTTTAAAGCTACTAATAATCAGGCTAAGTACAAAGCTCTATTAACGGGACTCCGAATTGTAATATCCTTAGAGGCCCAAAGTGTTTGAGTATTCATCAGCAGCCTACTAGTCGTTAAATAAGTAGAAGGGGTTTATAAAACTAAGGATCTGATCATGGCTAAGTAGTTAAAAAAACTGCGTGAAACAATGAGTAAGCTAAACAAAGTGGACATACAACAAATTTCTTGATCAGAGAATGCACAGGCCAACACACTCTCTAAGCTAGCAAGTTCAGACTCGGTCGCCACTAGCCGAACAATCTATATCAAGAGCTTACCATGTCTTAGCATTGACGAACCAAAAAGGATCCTTGCAGTGGACCAGCCTCCAAGCTAGAAAGATCCTATAGAAGCTTATCTGAAGCACGATCATTTGCCAAACTCGTGATTAGAAGCAACAAAGCTGAAACGAAAGGCTGCTCACTACGCAGTCATCAACGGAAATCTATATCAAAAATCCTTCACTTACCCATACTTGAAGTGTCTGACCCCCTGAATAAGGAGACAACGTCCTCCGAGAAATCTACAAAGGAATATGTGGCAATCACTTGGGCACTCAAAATCTAGTATACAAGGCCCTGTGTCAAGGGTACTACTGGCTGACTATAAAGGCTAACTCTGATAACTACATTAAAAGGTGCTACAAGTGCCAACACTTCTCTTTGGTACCCCGATTACCTTCTGCTGAGCTTAGTCTTATAGCAAGCCCTTAGCCATTCACTCAATGGGTGATAGATATCATTGGATCATTCCCACCAGCCACCGGGCAATAAAAGTTCCTTATAATAGCTATTAATTACTTCACCAAGTGTGTGGAGGTTAAACCACTAACCCAGATAATAGCTATAGAAGCTCAAATGTTCATATGGACCCATATTGACACCATATTTGATATACCCCATATCCTCATCACCGACAATGGAAAGCAATTTGATAACAAAAGTTTCTAAGAGTTTTACAACAAACTAGAAATTCAACACCGATTTATGTTGGTTTCCCATCCGCAAACTAATGGACTCGTTGAGATAATGAATAGAACGATCTTACAAGGGTTGAAAACAACATTGGATGAAGCTAAAGGGCGACAGGCAGATGAACTCTATAGTATCCTCTAGACATACCATTCCACACCCTAATGGGCAACCGACAAATACCGTTTAGCCTAACATATGGATGTGAAGCTATCATTCCCATGGAAATAGGAATTCACTCGCTCTAGGTGGACTGATACCACGCAGCACAGAATAAACCTGCTTTACGAGAATGATTAGGTCTGCTTCTAGAGTTACGGGAATCCACATCCGCTCGGATGGCCGTGTATCAATAGTTAGTGGCTCAATATTATAACAAATGAGTTAAAAGTAAAACGTTCAGGCCAAGTGATCTAGTCTTAAGGAAAGTGGAGGCCACCGATCAACCCCAGCTAGGCAGCAAACTTGTACCTAACTTGGAAGGTTCTTATCAGATATGCTCCATAGTCCACCCAGGAGCTTACCGTCTCAATAATCTCGATGGCTCAACTTTGCCTAGGACTTAGAATTCAAATCCTATGCATCTACTATCAGTAAGCCTCATTGCCTCCTTTGAGCAGAAGGGTCCCTTACCGAGTAAGATCTATGTATTCTTTTGTCTCGCTCTATTGCTTACTTATCGATTGGTTCGTAATAAATATAGCATGCCGATAATAAGGGATACAACTCCCAGTCAGGTTGGCACAACCCATCCTATCGGTTGATTCCTAGCGAACGCAGCGTGCCGACAATAAGGGATATATAACACCCAATCAGGTAGCCACGGCTCATCCTATCAGTTGATTCCTAGCAAATGTAGCATGCCAACAACAAGGGATATAACTCCTAGTCGGGTAGACATGGCCGATCTTATCGTTTGGTTCCTAACGAATGTAATATGCAGACAATAAGGGATATAACTCCCAGCTAGGTAGGCACAATCCATCCTATCGTTGATTTCTAATGAACGTAGCATGCCAACAATAAGGGATATAACTCCTAGTCAGGTAGGCATGGTCCATCCTATCGATTGAATCCTCTATAATGTCCTACCGATCGTAGCATATCAACAATAAGGGATGTATCTCCCAATTGGGTATAACCTATCCTATAGAATAAACATCTAGACAAGAGAGAATTTCCTTTGATGATCAAGCATGACTAACTTTAGTATATGAAAGTTGTCTCTTCTACAAGTGATTGATGCTTTCATCAAGGCACCATAGGATGTCTTCGCTCATGAATAGCTCTCGATTGGATCAACACGACAAGTTAATTAAAAGGAAATCAACACACCTATCGAATGATCATCTCGTTGATTAAATCACTTATTTAGGAAGTCAATCCCTATCAGTAAAAATTTTACAAAAATAAAAGTCAACAAGTAAGTAAAATTAAACTATTCTTTTATTTTAATATGATGGCAATATATCATAAGTACATGGACAGATACAATGCACAAGCCTTGAGTCGAACCGAGTTACATCAAAAGAAATACATGAGGAATCTATAGCACTGTTTTGAGATAAGAAGACCACTGATCGGTGGAATTGGAGAAGACAAAGATTGAAGACCCTTTCCGACAGAAGCCAAAAAGGACTTTAAAAGGGTGAAAGATGGCCAAAAAGAGATTATGAGGATGTATCAGATTTCAAACCCTCTATCATGCTCTGTCTCTTACCGCCTCCCACACATCTTATCGCCTAACCCGAGAAAACACAAGTCGAATGATGAACTCAACCCAGAGCGGGGACTTACCGGGTAAATCCCTCTCTAAGGTTGAGAACTCTAATGGGAGCCATGGTAGATTCCACTATGACGCTCGAATAACGAACGGCATGATGGACTTGTATCAATAGTCCCATCCTTAATGGAGCCTCGCATCGGTAAAAACATTCTACACTATCAAGCCTTGCAGCTCAAAACCTATCATCGAAAAATCTCTAAAAAAAGCAAATCACCAGCAGGAAGAATTTGTAGAATCTCACAAAATCTCTTTGAGGCAATGCTAATCCATATGACCCCTATTTATAGCTAAACAATCATGCTCTTTCGTAGCCTTAAGCAGACGGAATAGTTCAATGGGAAATATACACAATAAATAAAGGGCTTTAATCTCTCTAACTTCCCATGAAGCATATATTTTGGGATCATTCATTCGAGAGTTAAATGCCTTAACACTCTCGCGATGTTCTAAGTACTAACTTCTTAACTTACTCCTTGTGATGTACTTTCCGAAAAGACATAAGTAGTAGGGGCAAATGATGGGAGACAACTCAAAGGCCCACCAAAAGTTTTACAAGCCCACAATCCATAACAACTTGGTCGGTTTGCAGCCTTCATTGGCACTTGGTAAGCTCATGATTGATATTTCCCTCTTCGTTACCTGATCGGGAGCGTTGATAGGAGCCTAGGTTTCTAAATGGCCTATCCCCATCAACTTAAGGTAATATTTAATTAAGATTTGTATAAAAGTTTAAGTGATAGCTTGTGGGGGTTTAAGTGATAGCTTCTCAATTAATATTAGGTTTCACCAAGGGTCAGCATTAAGTCTCATCGTTTTCGCAATAGTGATAAATGAAATCACAAAGAGCATTCAAGATGAAATACCATGGTGTATGCTTTTTGCAAATGATATAGTATTAATTGATAAAACTAGAGAGCATATTAGGAGTTATGGAGGGATACATAGGAATCCAGAGAATTTGGATTGAATCGATCAAAAACTGAGTATATAAGATGTACATTTAGTAGCAATCATCAGAATAATGAAGAAACTATTAAGTTAGAAGGACATGACGTACCAAAAATGTAACACCGACACTATGGTGTTCGTATATTTTTTTCTTTTTTGAATTTAATAAAATTATCCTCAATTTATATATATATATATATATATAGAAAATATTTAATTTTATTGATTTTCGATTTCGGGGTTTTTAAATTTAATTTTTGGTATATTTTAAATACCGTTTCTGGGAATTTGTAAAATAAAGTTAGTATAAATATATATATGTAAATAATTATTTATTTATTAATTTATTTATTTACTCAATTAGCTATTTATAAAAATCTATTTATATAAAAAATATATAAATAATAATAATAATAATAATAATAATAATAATAATAATAATAATAATAATAATAATAATAATAATAACAGTAAAAAAAAGAGAGAGAGAGAGAGAGAAAGCGGGTTAGGGTTAGAAAACCCTAACCCTTTTCCCATTCTCCCTCCCCCTCCGCCTCTCCATCTTCCCGCCGCCTCCCTCACTCGCCCTCGCTGCCTCCACCGCAAACCACCGCGACCGCTGCCATCCGCCACGACCGTCGCCACCTTTTCTCTCTATTTCTCTCCTTCTCTCTCTCGGCTTCTCTCTCGGTTCCATCTCTCTACCTCCCGCTGTCTCCCTCTCGTACGATCTCTCATCTCCTCCACTGCGACCGCCGCCCGGCCGTCGCACTCGCCCATCTTGCTTTCGCTCTCTCGTCTCTATCTCACCGTCCCTCGCTTCTCTCGCTCTGCTTCTCCCTACTCGCGCGATGCGGCGACCGTCTCGCCTCGGGCGACCGGCGCGCTTGAGACAGCCCCTACGCGCGCGTGACCCCGCGCGAGACAGCCCCCCCACCTGTGCGCGCGCCAGCACGCGACAGCCTTGCGCGCTCTTGCAGCGCGCGATAGCCCCAGCGCGCGCTAGCCCCTACAACGAGCCACAACTCCTGTGCGCGCGGCTGCTGTGCTGTTTCCCTACTCATGCGCCTTCTGCCACCTACGGAAGCCCCAACCGAAAGCCCTAGGTCGACTGTGTCTTGTCCACTGCAAAGGTAAGATCAAACCCTAACCCAAATTCTAGGGTTTCGATTCCTTGGTGATTTATACTAAATTGTTGACCTTTGCTTCGTATTGGAAGCATTGTAGGTTTCGGACTGAATCGAATGTCGCACGGACATTAGGGTTTTGGACCGCAGTGAACCCTAGGTGAGGGATTTCTAACTCATTCGATTTATTTGGATGCATTTAGGGTAAATTAGGATAAAAAGTGTTGTATATGTGTATAATATATGTTAGATTCGATTATAATGCTTTGGGTGAAATTATATGTAATTATTTAGGTTAATTATAGAAATTTTATATGAATTGGGCTGTTCTGGACGATAGAATTATGTTGAGTTAATTATAATAGTTCTCTTAGAGTTTAAATTGATGAATGCATGAAAACAATCAAAATTTAGGATTTGAGCCTAAGGATTGATGCGTTGTTTTACATTATAGTTGATGTTGCATATAGGTAAGTCAATTACAATCTCTATATTATGAAAATAGACTTCAATACCTTTAAAATGACTGGTTTGAAGAAATCGGATGAAAATTGAAAAGTGTATGATTTTTCAAAGAGTTTTCCATTTTGTAGAAAATTTAATTATTTGAGATTGATTTTCGATTTTGAACGATTTTAGATGTTTGAATTTAGATTGGTTTGGATTTCGTTATTTATTTATAAATGGAAAGAAATTGATTACATTGGAGTTTATTCATAAATTGGAGAATTAAGCTTTGTACAAACTTAGGGAAAATGATAAACCCTAAGATTAATTGGAAATTTGATGATTATTGTGATAATTTGATTAGGTTGATCTCTTTGGAGACTCGAGGAGTCGAATTGGTTTGATTGTGGAAATAGGGAGTGATTACCCTCCCTAGAATGTGAGTGGGACCCTAATCTCTTGCATGAAATGGTGAAAATCTGATTTTACCGTGTTTTAAACAAAACATGTTTTGATATGCATTGATTCGACGTGTGATATTAAATCTCAAATCTGTTTTGTGACTATTGGAGTGTCGTACTTATGTTTTCTACGATTATGCATCCATGTTTGAAATGAAATGAAATTGTGCCATGATTTGAGAAATGGAATGTTTTCTATTCTACCATTGCATCGGTTGTTGATTTGAAATGATTTTGATGAAATGTATTTGGCACACGGATTTGAAACGTTTTGATGAACTGTGAGGGCACCGGGATACCCACTTGTGATGAGATACTATGATGATGACATTGATGATTCCGTAGCAACGAAGGGACTTTGTAGAGGCACGAGTTGCCCAGATACGCTTCTGCAGGAGGTATCCGCAAACGTCCAGTTATATGGTCATAGGCGCAGCCGGTTAAACCCACATCGGGGGAGGACGTGTGGGACGCCATCGTTTAGCACCGGACGGGGACCTATTGACGAGCCATGTGTATATTTCATAGGCGTGGCCGGTTGAACCCACATCGGGGGAGGACGTGTGTGACGCCACCGTCTAGCACCGGGCGGGGACCTATTTGACGAGTCTGGGTAAGCAAGGAGCTAAGCCCACGGCCAACATCGGGGTAGAGAGCTATTTTTGAAACACTTTGCATAATAAAACCCCCGATGCGCCTGTCCTTGGTTATGGTTGACCCTTGCCAGGATTCTTTCGACTAGCTCTATGTTATACTTAATTTTAAATGGATGCATATATGTATGATATCGTGTGATTGAATAAATGAGTTCATTTTATTGAACATATCATGATTTATTGCGAAACTTGAGTTATTGTTTATGAATGATATTATTTGACACTCCAATGTTCACCTACACTATTAGTACTTGAGATTAATCCCCTCACTCACTGAGTATCCTCCCATAGATACTCACACCTCCTCTTTCCCTCCCCAGACAGGATTATTGTTGCGCCGGAGCGATGTTTCAGATTTTGGAGATTTTGGTGGATTTGGGTGTACTTAGTGTTCAGGAAGGTAAGATCTTAAGTTTAAATTGAAAAATGGATTATGTATTATATTTTCGACCCTGCAAGGTCTTATT
The DNA here is from genome assembly GCA_037126225.1 of Dillenia turbinata. NCBI lineage: Eukaryota > Viridiplantae > Streptophyta > Magnoliopsida > Dilleniales > Dilleniaceae > Dillenia > Dillenia turbinata. The sequence continues at coordinate 21,079,417 of JBAMMX010000018.1, read as the reverse complement.
GAGGTCCGTAGTTGGCCGTGTACTTATTTTGGGATGATTGTATAATTTATGTATGTTTATTTGCGAAACTCTCATATTTCATTTGTATTGAAGCGATTGTATGTATTTGAATGTTACTTGGGAAAATTGTTGTAAATTTGTATAAAAATTTAGGTCCGCTCGGTGTAGCGGCTGCTCATGCTCTAGTTGGGCATGACAGTGGAGGTCTGTGGCTAGGTTTGTTGATAGATTTTTATAGCCTTGCGTTGTTCTGGATGTCGGCTTTGGGAGTTGTTGGTTTTGGAGAGGCCGGGATGGCCATTTAATTTATTTTCAGGATGATTTTGAATTTTACAGGATTAAACAGGTGAAATTGTACATGGGAGACCTTCGATTTATGGGGAGGTTCTGCCCGATTTTCTCTAAAAATACAGCCGACATCCAGGGCAACGGGCGACTATTCACGATTCTCGGTTCGGGACGTGACAGTTCGGTTGGTATCAGAACTCTAGGTTGAGAGCTATGTAGGAAGAGAGTATTGAAAACATTCCCAAGTGTGTTGTGCTTAAAGTTCTAAATGCATACGAGAGTTTCATTACAATCATGAGATCCCAGTACAACGGTTTTAGGTATATAAGTTATTCTTTTTAGGGGGTTAGATACGGTGCGTATCTAACCTAGCATATCATTTCCATCGGTTTTTAAACCGGTAACTCTATTCATATTTAGGGGGTTAGTTATTTCACAACTAACCCTAATCTTTGAATCATATCTTATTTGAGTTCTTCGTTTGTAAGATTATGATTACTAGACGAGGTACTAGATTTGTACCTGAGACATCTAGAATACTCGAGGATGTTTCTTCGTCAGGTGCACTCTTCTAGCACTCTCTCAGCCAGCTATTTTAGCTACGGTTCCATTACCATCATTTGAGGCATTTATGCAGGTGTATGAGTGGTACACCTCCCATTAGATTCGAATGCCTTGATTCATAACTCAAATTCTTTTTAGGGGGTTAGTTACTCCGTAACTAACCCTAATCCTTGATTTCTACTTAATGAAAAGGTGCTCTGTTTGCAGAATTATGCCGCCTAGATGTAGTAGGCGCGGTGCACCACTAGAGAGTCCCTTAGTGTCTGATGCACTTGTGGCACTCGAGACTTCACGAGTACCAGAGGATGCTTCCTCTACTCACGCACCTTTACTAGTGCCACCCTCAGCACCTCCACCGGCTGTTACAGCTGAGATTCCTCCACCACCACTCGACGCCTTGAGACAGTGGTAGGAGTGGTACAGTAGATATGGGGTGCAGATGCCACCACCTCTACCATAGACTCCAGCGACTGCACCTGCGGCCATACTTGCTCTTACGACACCGATTCCTCCTTCGGTGACCGGTTCTTCCATTTCTAGTCCAACCAATGAGACATCGGTTACTTTGAGGCGCATCCATGAGCTTACTCAGTTGGTGACAGAGTTACGATAGCTCAGATGTACAGACTTTTCAAGATCTGGTGATGCCGTAGCGGCGAAGCACTAGATCTATAGGATTCGCAGGATCCTTACTGATGTGGGATTGTCAAAGGAGTTTAAATTGTGAGTTGTTGAGAGACTCCTCAACGGTGATGCCCTCACTTGGTGGGAGGCTAATTGTGACGAGGCTATTGACTCACTGCGGTAGGAGGACTTCTTGAGGGAGATCGACTGCAGATATTTTACGGAGTCCTAGTAGGACCATAGAGGGTTGAGACCCAGACAAGCCAGAGCTCGAAGTGGGGTAGGACTTCTAACTTTTAGAGAAGCCCCTCTCACTTTACATCAACACAGTTGGACAGGGACCACGTCCCTAGCGTTTTAGAGTGCAGGTCCCTAGTGCCTCTAGTTATTCCACAGTATTGCACCATCCTATTTGTCGCGACTGCGGCTGATGTCATTTTGAAGCTTGCAGAGCTCCCTTTAGATGCTTCTAATATGGGAAGCAAGGACATATTTGTAGCTCTTGTCCTGACCTAGGTTTCAGAGGTCAAATGTCACAGACACACATGGGTGGACCATAGACAGGTCAGTAGGGAGCACCTGCACACTCAGTACACACCGCTCCACGGACTGCAGCTGGGAGCAACACTGCACTAGGCTCTTCACTATAGGAGTGAGGGCACAGGCCCGTATATATTGTATGACACAGGACTCTTAGGCGAACCCAGATGTGATCATGGGTAATATTTCCACGGATTTTATTATTTAGGAGCCTTTATGTGCTCTTCTTTTTGAAATCATGTACATCATGATAGCTATGTACCGTTTTGACTAGTTAAAGCTCTAGAAGCTTAACTATTGTGATCCTCTTTTGCAACCATGCATCTCATGATGATATGTACGATTATGACTGGTTAAAGCCTTAGAGGCTTGACTACTTGATATGTATATATACGTATATCCTTTGCGTATCCTATATTGGTTTTTTTTTTCGATTTCTCGCATCATGGGTACCATGAAAATATTCAGAGTCGACACCCATGTTCATGTGTACACCGGCTCGAACCATTCTTGTGTGAGAGCTTCATTCATCCAACTGTTAGGTAGACAATATTCACCACTAAATGAGGAGCTATTGGTTATCACTCCTCTTAGTGAGTAGTTGATTTGAAATTCGATATATAGAGAGTTTATCTCTCTTGTTGATGGAACTCCGTATACTAGGAGTTAGTTTGGTTAGTGATGATCGAGCAGCATTATTAGCTTGATTTGAAATGAGGCCGACCTTGCTCGACCGCATTAGAGAGATTTAGGGAGCAAATGAGGAGCTCCAAGGTATTCTTGATAGATCTGTAGAGATAATGATAGAGAGTTTCGAGTCCGTGATCACGGACTAGTGGTATATCGATAGCGGGTTTGCACTCACGCCGACAGTGAATCTTCGTAGAGATACTTTAGAGGAAGCTCATTCCTCCACTTATGTTACGCATTTGAGAGGTACAAAAATGTACCTAACTATCCGAGATAGTTATTAGTAGTCTGGTATAAAGAGAAAGTTCGTTGTTTGATGCCTGATTTGTCAGTAGATGATGGCCAAGCATCAGTGACCCACAGGCGCTATGCAGCCTTTACCCATTCTCGAGTGGAAGTAGGAACACGTAACAATAGATTTAGTGATAGGATTGCCGTGAACTTCAACACGGCATGATGCTATTTCGGTGATTGTCGAATGACTCACCAAATCTACACATTTTATCCCTATTCGAGGTCACTATTCCTTGGAGGCGTTAGTACGTCTCTATATTGATATCATAGTTCGACTTCACGGGGTGTCTGTGTCAATCGTTTTAAACAGGGACCCCAGATTCACGTCTAAGTTTGGCCCAGGTTGTAGGAGGCATTGGGCACTAGACGGAACTTTGGTACGGCGTATCATCCACACAGATGGTCAACCAGAGAGGACCTCAGTGTTCCAGTTTAGTCCGTGGCTATTCTAGATTAGTAGGTCAGAAAGCCGCGAAGCAAAGAAATTTCGTTGGTCAGAGTCTTGTGGAGGAATGATCAAGTTGAGGAAGAAACCTGGGAACCTGATAAGCCTATTAAGAGACAGTACCCCCAATTTTTGCTATATAATTTTTTGTTAGTTTCGAGGACGAAACTTGTTTTCAGGGGGTTAGAAAATGTAACACCAACACTACGGTGTTCGTATATTATTTTTGTTTTTGAATTTAATAAAATTATCCTCAATTTATATATATATATATAGAAAATATTTAATTTTATTGATTTTCGGTTTCGGGGTTTTTAAATTTAATTTTTGGTATATTTTAAATACCGTTTCTGGGAATTTGTAAAAAAAAAGTTAGTATAAATATATATATGTAAATAATTATTTATTTATTAATTTATTTATTTACTCAATTAGCTATTTATAAAAATCTATTTATATAAAAAATATATATATAAATAATAATAATAATAATAATAATAATAACAGTAAAAAAAAAGAGAGAGAGAGAGAGAGAAAGCGGGTTAGGGTTAGAAAACCCTAACCCTTTTCCCATTCTCCCTCCCCCTCCGCCTCTCCATCATCCCGCCACGTTCCCTCACTCGCCATCGCCGCCTCCACCGCAAACCACCGCGACCGCTGCCATCCGCCACGGCCGTCACCACCTTTTCTCTCTATTTCTCTCCTTCTCTCTCTCGGCTTCTCTCTCGGTTCCATCTCTCTACCACCCGCTGTCTCCCTCTCGCTCGATCTCTCATCTCCTCCACCGCGACCGCCGCGCACTATCGCGCTCAGCCACCGCCGTTTTCGCTCTCTCTCTCTCTTTTTATCTCATTGTTCGCGCGATTGTCCCTGCCTCAGCACGAGACTGCTCGCGCGAGACAACACCTACGCTCGCGTGACCCTGCGCGAGACAGCCCCCCCTCCTGCTCGCGCGCCAGCACGCAACAGCCTTGCGCGCCCGTGCAGCTCGTGATAGCCCCAGCGCGTGCTAGCCCCTACAGCGCGACACAGCTCCCGCGCGCGCGGCTGCTGTGCTGCTTCCCTGCTCGCGCGCCTTCTGCCACCTGCGGAAGCCCCAACCGAAAGCCCTAGGTCGACTATGCCTTGTCCACTGCAAAGGTAAAATCAAACCCTAACCCAAATTCTAGGGTTTCGATTCCTTGGTGATTTATACTAAATTGCTGACCTTTGCTTCGTATTGGAAGCATTATAGGTTTCAAACTGAATCGAATGTCGCACGGACGTTAGGGTTTTGGACCGCAGTGAACCCTAGGTGAGGGATTTCTAACTCATTCGATTTATTTGGATGCATTTAGGGTAAATTAGGATAAAAAGTGTTGTATATGTGTAGGATGTAAGTTAGATTCGATTATAATGCTTTGGGTAAAATTATATGTAATTATTTAGGTTAATTATAGAAATTTTATATGAATTGGGCTGTTCTGGATGATAGAATTATGTTGAGTTGATTAGAATAGTTCTCTTAGAGCTTAAATTGATGAATGCATGAAAACAGTCAAAATTTGGGATTTGAGCCTAAGGATTGATGTGTTGTTTTACATTATAGTTGATGTTGCATATAGGTAAGTCAAATACAATCTCTATATTATGAAAATAGGCTTCAATACCTTTAAAATGACATATGGTTTGAAGAAATCGGATAAAAATTGAAAAGTGTATGATTTTTCAAAGAGTTTTCCATTTTGTAGGAAATTTAATTATTTGAGATTGGTTTTCGATTTTGAACGATTTTAGATGTTTGAATTTAGATTGGTTTAGATTTCATTATTTATTTATAAATGTAAAGAAATTGATTACATTGGAGTTTATTCATAAATTGGAGAATTAAGCTTTATACAAACTTAGGGAAAATGATAAACTCTAAGATTAATTGGAAATTTGATGATTATTGTGATAATTTGATTAGGTTGATCTCTTTGGAGACTCGAGGAGTCGAATTGGTTTGATTGTGGAAATAGGGAGTGATTACCCTCCCTAGAATGTGAGTGGGACCCTAATCTCTTGCATGAAATGGTGAAAATCTGATTTTACCGTGTTTTAAACAAAACATGTTTTGATATGCATTGATTCGACGTGTGATATTAAATCTCAAATCTATTTTATGACTATTGGAGTGTCGTACTTATGTTTTCTACGATTATGCATCCATGTTTGAAATGAAATGAAATTGTGCCATGATTTGAGAAATGGAATGTTTTCTATTCTACCATTGCATCGGTTGTTGATTTGAAATGATTTTGATGAAATGTATTTGGTACACGGATTTGAAATGTTTTGATGAACTGTGAGGGCACCGGGATGCCCACTTGTGATGAGATACTATGATGATGACATTGATGATTCCGTAGCTACGAAAGGACTTTGTAGAGGCATGAGTTGCCCGGATACGCTTCTGCAGGAGGTATCCGCAAACGTCCAGTTTATATGGTCATAGGCGCGGCCGGTTGAACCCACTTCGGGGGAGGACGTGTGTGACGCCACCGTCTAGCACCGGGCGGGGACCTATTGACGAGCCATGTATATATTTCATAGGCGCGGCCGGTTGAACCCACATCGGGGGAGGACGTGTGTGACGCCACCGTCTAGCACCGGGCGGGGATCTATTTGACGAGTCTGGGTAAGCAAGGAGCTAAGCCCACGGCCAACGTCGGGGTCGAGAGCTATTTTTGAAACACTTTGCATAATAAAACCCCTGATGCGCCTGTCCTTAGTCATGGTTGACCCTTGCCAGGATTCTTTCGGCTAGCTCTATGTTATACTTGATTTTAAATGGATGCATATATGTATGATATCGTGTGATTGAATAAATGAGTTCATTTTATTGAACATATCATGATTTATTGCGAAACTTGAGTTATTGTTTACGAATGATATTATTTGACACTCCAATGTTCACATACACTATTAATACTTGAGATTAATCCCCTCACTCACTGAGTATCCTCCCATAGATACTCACCCCTCCTCTTTCCCTCCCCAGACAGGATTATTGTTGCGCCGGAGTGACGTTTCAGATTTTGAAGATTTTGGTGGATTTGGGTGTACTTGGTGTTCAGGAATGTGAGATCTTAAGTTTAAATTGAAAAATGGATTATGTATTATATTTTCGACCCTGCAAGGTCTTGTTGAGGTCCATAGTTGGTCGTGTACTTATTTTGGGATGATTGTATAATTTATGTATGTTTATTTACGAAACTCTCATATTTCATTTGCATTGAGGCGATTGTATGTATTTGAATATTACTTGGGAAAATTGTTATAAATTTGTATAAAAATTTAGGTCCGCTCGGTGTAGCGGCTGCTCATGCTCTAGTTGGGCATGACAGTAGAGATCTGTGGCTAGGTTTGTTGATAGATTTTTATAGCCTTGCATTGTTCTGGATGTCGGCTTTGGGAGTTATTGGTTTTGGAGAGGCCGGGATGGCCATTTGATTTATTTTCAGGATGATTTTGAATTTTACAGGATTAAACAGGTGAAATTGTACATGGGAGACCTCCGATTTATGGGGAGATTCTGCCCGATTTTATGTAAAAATACAGCCGGCATCCAGGGCAATGGGCGGCTGTTCACGATTCCCGGTTCGGGGCGTGACAAAAAAGTTGACATTTTATATATCTTGGATCCATTATCCAAAACTATGGTAACATAGATGAGAATGTAAATCATAAGATTCAAACAGGTTGGATGAAATGAAAAAACGCATCTTGAGGTCTTTACGATCACGCAATATCGTTGTATTTAAAGGGAAAGATTTATAGAATCGTAGTAAAATCTGTACTATTATATTGCATCAAATATTATGTCATTGAACAGCAACAAGAAAAAAAAATGGCTATTGCTAAAATGAGGATTTTAGGTGGATGTGTGGTAAAATTAAAAAAAAAATGGTTAGAAATGAAGAGATACGAACTAAGTTGGGAGTGAGTTCTATTGTAGATAAAATATAAGAGTATCATCTGAGATGGTTTAGAAATGTGTAATAAAAATCTAAAGATACACCAGTTATGAGAATCAAGAGTTTAAATATAAAAGATTGTGTGAAACGTCGGGGTAGACCATTAAAAACATGGATGTAAGTTATTCATGAAAATATGATAGTTAAAAATTTAGTTAAAAAGATAACTTCAAATGGGAATGAGTAACGTAGAAGAATTCGAACAAGTTAAACAATATCTCTTGTCATTAATTTTATTTTTAATTTTAATTTTATTTTTTATTTTTTATTTTTTATTTTTCATATTATAGTGTTATCTTCTTTATTTTGTTTTAATATTTTAACTAAATATATATATATATATATATATATTTATCTATCATATATTTGTCTCTCAAATGGACGACTCCAAAATTTGGGATTAAGGTTTAGATTATTGTTGTTGATGTTGTTGTTGCATAAAGGATTATTTCCCATTCAATTATGAAGCGTGCTTCCTGGATAAAGCATGAGACCTTTCAAAATCAAATTGATAAAGAAAGAATCTTCTCAAATCGTTGAATTTCCTAAGTGATAAAGATCTAAATCCTTCAAAAATATTTGACTATGGAGTCCCAAGATCTCAGAACATCCTCATAAGAAAATTAGGCTTATAATGCCTCGAATGTGAATGACTCATGAGGGACCGAACTATAAAGGCATCTAGCATGTTATCGCCTAGATAAGCTCTCTTGGAACTATACACTCGATACACAAACTATACAGGGCTCTTATACTTAGCCATCTTCTGCTCAGTCTATTTTCATTTCTTTTGAAAACCACTCTTTCTAACTTGAACGTTGGAGCTTCCCCCACCGGAACACCCTCCGGCAGTCTTTGGCAAGTTTCACTCATCCTTCAGAGCACCCTTTTAAGTTGAAGGAGTTGGATCTATGGAGTTGCAACCCATCTCTAAAGTCAATATTTTAATTCTATTTTTCCTCCAATTTTAGCAAAAATTTTACCATTGAAAAATTTTTTTCAATGATTTTTTTTTTTTTGGGTTTTCACCGACCAATATTCAAATTTCGTCTGATTAATCTGGTCTGAGCACTGTGAATCCATTAAGAGGTTGGTTCTTCCAAATCTTTTTGTTCCATTCCCAGGACTTGAACTCAAGACTTCTGATTAAAAGATAGAGTACCGAAACTATTGCGAGATAAATTTTCCACTCTTGCCAAAGATTTTGACCACCAATAGAGACGGGACTACGCCGATTCCGGCCCAAAAATGGGCCCAGCCGACCCTGAAGAGCCCAAACCAGAAATTAGCCAAGATGAACAGTAACCCGGAACCAAATCGATCCGGCTATAACAATGGGCCGGTCTAGTTCCATGGTTTTGGGAACCGGGAATTGGCCTGGCGGTTCCAACATTCCATTAAAACCAGCCCGGATCGGCCAATTCCAATAGCCATTTAAACAAACAAAAAAAAAAATTCAATTTTACCCCTCCCAACAACTATAAAACTACTTGTTTGAGGGGTTTTTCATCCATAAGCTCAAAAATTTTTCCTATAAATACGTTACACCTGATTTTCAAATCTCATACAACAAAATCTCATACTCTCTCTCATATTCTTATTCTCTCAACTCTATTAAACTCTCTCAAAATCACTATACAACAACTCTATTTCAATTTTCTACAACTCTCTCTCACATTAAACATATTTTCATCTCCTTCTAATCACACTATTTTTAATCACACTACCATTTCCAATCATACCACCAATTCCATTTTCAACTCATTTCCAATCTCCTTAATCACACCACTTGCATGATTCATCAAGATTTGGTAGGATTTCAAGGTGGGGAGCTCAAATTTTCAAGATTTGACCAAAAACAACCGTAATCTCCATCAAGTTGGTTATATTTAATTTTTTGCGACTTTGCTTTTTTGTATAATTAATTCATTTATATTAATCTTTTTACATATTTAATTATAATTTTTTAAAAAAATGGCTAGGACATTGTTCACAATTTTTCCAACAATCTCCTCTTTCCTGATTTTCAATTTTCAATTTTCAATAGGGCATTCCAGATTGAAAATCTTTTTGAGAAAAATGAATCTAGTAACACACAATCTAATACAATATGTACTAAAAAATATGATTTTAATGCATAGAATTATTTTTGTTAAAAATTATGATGAACAAAAAGCAATTTGTAAAATTTGTTATCAAAAATATAAATTTTTAAAGGGGTTGAGGAGTCAGCACACTTAAAAGACATATAGTTAGAGATCATCCAAATAAATTATCTCAAACTAGACAAACACAAATAGTCATCAGGAGGAAATGTCACGGATAAATTTAGGTATAATGCGGAAGAGGAAAAAATTGATCAAATAGAATGGATAGCAAAATAAAAATTATCACTTAATGTTGTTGAATGTGAAGTTTTTGAAAAATTTGTTCAAAAATATTTACAACTAGGTTAAAAAAAGTACTAGAAAATTCGGTACAAGGAGGTCACTAGATCGATTTCAAACCTTAAAAGATAGTTTAATTATAAATTTTATGATGACTAATAATAAATTTTCATTAATTTCAGATACTTGAAAAAATGAAGCAAAAAAATAACATTTTATTGTAGTAACATGTAATTAGATTAATGATTCTTGGGTTTTAGAAAAATAAATTTTAGCATTTCAACGTTAGAAACACCCACATTCTGGTACTCACATAGTTAGAGTAATTATGAATGTTATTCATGAATATAGAATTAGTGATAAAACTTTTTCTATATCTTTTTATAATGTTTCAGCTAATAATAGTGTCATTAATATTTTAAAAAATACTTTAAAAATAATATTAGATGGAACATTTTTTTATAATAAGTGTACATATCATATTTTAAATTTATGAGTTAAAGATGGTTTAGAGATGGTGAAAATATTTTTACGACCTATCCGTGATTTAATTTATTAAATTAGAAATTTTTCGAAAAAAACACAAGAAATGAGACTGTTATATCATTTACATAATATAAAATTTAAAAAATTTAAACAAGAATGTGACACTATATGGAATTCAACTTATAATATATTACAATGTGCAATTCTTTTTAAAAATGTTTTAATTGAATTTACAAATTTTAATTATGAATATAGTTTTATTGATAATATCTTTTTTTTATTTTGCAATCACACTAACTCAATTATTGAAAATTTTTACACGTGTATAAATTTATTTTCTAGAGTTTACTATCCAACAACTCATTTAATGTACCTAATCTTTGTAAAATTTATTTTGTATTTACTCAATTTGAAAATGAAGATAGGTTTAGTGACATTGTTTAACTAATGAAAATGAAAATTTTAAAATATTATAAAGAAATTCCTATTTTATATTTAGTAGCAAGTGCTTTAAATCCACGTGTAAAACTTGCAGGTGTTAAAACTCTAATAAATTGTTTTATTGATAGTTTTTCAATGGAAATATATATAAACTGACAATTTTTTAAACAACATGCATTTGAAACTTTAAAAACTAGGTTTACATTATACAAAAAGAAACATAATAATATAAGTGGTAGTAATGTAGGTAATAGTAGTAGTTCAATGACTCGTTTATCTTTAATTTATTTTAATCCTTTACATATATTAGGAAAAAAATAAAGAACATTTTTATCGTCACTAAATGAATTAATTTTATACGAACAAATACATGGTTAGAAGATTGTGATGATGATAATTATTTTGATAAATTAGGTTGGTGAAAAAATAATACATCTTACTATCCAATTTTGGCCAAAATAGCTAAAAATATATTAACCCTTCTGATATCCATAGTGTTATCGAAAAGTGCTTTTAGTACATATGGTCAAGTATTAATAAAAAGACATACAAATTTGATGGAAAACACTTTGAAAGTCTTGATTTGCATTAAAGATTGGAATGATGCCAAAAAAATGAGGCAAGACATGGACAAGAACTCGGATACGGAAGAAGAAGAAGAAGAAGAAGAAGGAGAATAAATTTTTAGTGCATAGGAAAATTATGTAAATATGTTAAAAAAAAATCATCCTTGTATGGAAATCAAAAGAACGTAACCATAGAAAATTAGTGGATTTGAAAATTTAAGTGAAGAGTTCAGTAGTAGACGTATACTAAATTCAGTGGAACCACTCTAAAAATTTTTTATCTCTAATTTTTGTCTTTATTTATTTATTGGTTGACTTCAAAAAAAAGTGATTTAAAAACAAAAAAAAAAAACAAAGAGAGTTAAAAAAAAAACAACAAAGAGAGTAAAAAGGAATTAAAAAAAAAAAGGAGAATAAGAAAAATCTAAAACCATAAACCGGCCCAACCTTTGAAAGGCCTCGGAACTGCGACCGAACCAGCCCACTATTCTTGGGTCTGCCTAGGAACTGAATTAGAACCAACCCAGCCCAGCCCGGTCTCATCTGTAGCCAACAGAGTCGTTAGCAGTTGAAGAAATTCTAACATAGGTAGCAGATGAAGAAATTGAAGAAGAAGAAAAATAAATTCAACGAGTATTAGCCTAACATTTTCACAGCCCTATGCAAATGAACCAATGCAAAGAGAGATAAGAGAGTCATGATAATGGTTGATTTCCTAAATTAACCTAAGAATCAACAAAATTAGACGAGGACAAACTAATTTTGGTTAGGGTTTGCTGATTTACTGAAAATTTACAGGGGAGAGAGGGAGTAAATCGGAGATAAGAATCTTAGAGAGAGAGAGAGAGGGAAGGAGAGTGAGGAGGCATTGCTTGCTGCTCGATTTATGGTTATAGTTGCCAACAAAGAACACAAACAGTGGCAGCGGATTCCGTGTAGAGACAAACTAATTTTGGTTAGGCTTTAGAGAGGCACCAAAAAATTGTTGAGAAGAGAGGGGATTAGAAATGAGAATCTAAAGAGAGAGAGAGAGAGAGAGAGAAGGCACTTTACAATCAGTCGCCAACAAAAAGGAAGGATGTAAATATACCAAGTGATGATACATGGCCGAATGGCCTAGGTTATATTGGGCCTAGGATCAACCCATAACTTAACTAACGACGCTTAACGACCTAGTTACTAATATCCACCCAATTAGCTAACAGTAGATATAATTATGAAACTTTAGATTCTCTGAACCCCTGTTTATTGCGGGTACATCAACTAAAACATCTCATCAATATGAAATCTATCTCCTGGGTGGATAGACACGACCCACACACACACTCTCTCTCTAAACATCTGCCGATCACCAGCTGATTGATGGGCCATTGACTGTCTGCAGTATCTACTTAGTGATTGGTGATTACCACCTAACCTGCTAAAGTAAATATTCATTTTGCCTATAAGTGCAAAGAGAATCTCTCATGAATAGGAAAGAAACCTCAAACATACGGAAAGAGATCCCAAGGACTATCAGGACTTTCCCAATCAAATGTTGCAAAGATCTCTTGGAATCTTTTCACCATGATCCCTGAGATCCCGTGGCACTTCTGAAAGGAAACTAGAGTTCCAATGCCCTGCTAGCACATGGCTCTTATGCATGATAACTATATATTCATCATGATGTCCATCGACCAGGTAAGTAATTATTTCCTCTGAACTGAACAATATATTATGAGACTTACTTTCAGTCTCCTCTTTCCTATTGAAAATCGCTCTCTGACTTGAGTGTCGGAGCCTCCCTGGCTGGAGTACCCTCCAATGGTCTTTCGCAGGTCCTATCTATCAACATTACTAAAAGCCACACCCCTTTATTCAAGTTAGCAGAGCCATCATCAATAGAGCTAAACCCACCTCCAATAGATTGGCACCGTCCATGAGAAATAGACTAAAAAGTAACCTATCTCACCAGTGCTTCACTTCGCTAAGTTGTCTCCCCAAAGAATGACTAGGGCCCCTTCAAGAGTGGTATCCCTGATGGAGGGCACTCTGCTTCCCTGACGAACTTTGTACAACATCCTGTTGTTGCTAATCCACCAGAGCTGCAACCTCTGATCAGCTACCACGGTCACCCTGTACCACCAACTACGCCTGCTTGCTTGGGTTATTCAGCCCCAGGTTGAAAGATTAGAATCAAGATTACAAAATATGAGAAAACAGCTTGAAGAACTCAGCCATACTTTACGACTTGGAGCCCAATCCTCCTCTAATGGATCAGGCCACATCTGCACACAAAGGCTCGAATCCAGAGAACACCGATTGCTTTTAGTGACTTCTTGGCATGATATGGATGACCTAAGAAAACAAGTCAAAGAAATTGTGGCTGATGAAGAAAAACACGCAAACATAAGAAGAGAGGAACCTACTCACTACCTTACAGGTCTCTTGCCTTTCGACCCAAAGATTTCCTCAAAACTAATACCCCATGACTAGGGGTGTTCATTCGGTCGGGTTAATGGGTTTCAGGTTATTCGGTTCAGGTTATTCGGGTTTTGGGGAAGTATTCAATCCAACCGAAAACTGAACCAAATAAAATAAAACCTGAACCAATTTACCCGAATTAAATTCGGGTTATTTGGTTTGGGTTATTCGGGTTTTATTTACCTAAATAACCATATAACATGAAAAATTTCTTTAATAATTTGGGTTAAACGGTTTGGATATAATCAAATTAGATATGAAATATTATATGAAAATATGTTATTCAGGTTTCGGGCAGACCCTGAATAAAAATCTTCATTTTTATACCCAAACCATTCACCTAAATTTTTAATCGGCCAAAACCATTCACCAAATCCTAACCGAATAACCCGAATTTAATTTGGATCGAGCGGGTGAATGAATTCACCCGAATAGTGAACACCCCTACCCGTGACGTGCTCCTTCCTCCCTTAGAGAGGTATGATAGCACCAACAATTCCAGGGATCATGTCATCCACTTCATCACTATGATGGTCTCAAGGGACATGTCAGATACCGCCATGTGCGAACACTTCCCAACAACTCTGAAAGGTAATGAGCTGACATGGATCAACTCACTCCCCTCATTTAATGTTAAAAGTTTCTCTTAGTTGCAACAGTAGTTTGAAGCACACTTTATCATTAGTAGGGGCCAACAGAAAATCCACATCTCTCCTCTTATTATAATAAAGAGACGATAAACCACTGAGGGATTTCCTCGAGAAGTTCAAGGACGAAATGATTAAGGTCTCTGGCCTAGACCATTCGATTGCGCTGGCTGCACTACTCACAGGATAATAACCATCCGGGATGAAGACATCCATCACTGAGAACCCTTAGCATCTATTCAGGAGTTTTATGCTCCTGTAGAAAAGTATATCATAGCCAAAAATGTCAAGGCCTTTGATAGGTGAAGCAATCGACAAGCTCCAAAAAAGTGTGGCCCTTCCCCTCGCCAGCCTTCTCCCAAAAGGGCCCATCAAAGGCCACCACAACAATAAAAATTCACCAATTACACCCCTTTAAATGAGGCTCCCAGCCAAGTGCTACTCCAGATTAGAAACAAGGTATATGTCAGGTGGCCCTCTCGCCCTACAGAAGATAATCCCAAGAAAGACAAGACCCAATATTGCCACTTTCATCAGGACTATGGACATTTCATGCAAGAAACTGAGGGATGAACTTGAGTTCCTCATTCAAACTGGTTGACTCCAAAGATTCATTAATATCGAGAGAGAGGACATTCCCCCTCAGGGCTCTCACAACCTAAAGGTGGAGAACAAACAAGTCAACTAGCCACTTCAAGCGAACGCCCTCTATCGACGCAATGGAGTGATCCTCTAAATACAGGGTGGATATGACCCCTCACGACCTTACCTCCGAACTCATATCCTGCAAGCACTATATCAATGCAACTGAACAAATGCTCGAATAAGCGAAAGGGGACACCTAGTGGCCCCAATTTTTCAAAAGGCTGAGACTCCTAGTTCCCCATCCAAAGAGGTCCTAGCCACATGCACTGGGAAATCCCCTAGAGAAAAAGGCCCATTATCAGCTTTAACGACAACAACTTAGAGGGGATTAATCCAGATATGCATGATTCCCTCATCATCACTGTTAAGATTGGACTGTATGAAGTCAGAATAATCTTTGTCGACCAAGGAGCCAGATGCAATCTCCTGTATTGGGACGCCTTCCAGCGAATGGGTTATATCCCAGGACACTTGCAACCTCATGCTGGGCTAATTAAGGGGCTTTTAGGTGAATGGATATACCCAAAGGCATTATCTCCTTGCCTATGACCCTTAGATCTCAGGCAATAGCTTCGACCACATTCAACATGGTTAAGCTCCCCTTTCTCAACAATGTCAACCTAGGATATCCGGGCCTAAATGCCCCAAAAGCACTACCGAGCACAATGCACATGAAGGTCAAATTTAGGACCCCTAATAGTATCAGAACCATATCTTGTGATCCGGAGCCCCCGATGTCTCCTCCCAAGTAAACTCTAAACTCTGCTTTTCTTTTATGACCATTTCTATAGCACCCCTCGACGGGTGATCTCTGGCACTTGATCTTAATGCTTTATTTACTTATTATCGATTTCTCTTAACGATACATTTTGTTCTTTTCTATGCGCCAATCAAGCTAAATCGAGTGCACTAAGCTAGACTTATCATTGGGATCTATCTTCTCGAATGGGCCAATATCGTTCTAACTTATCGTTGGGATCTACCTCTCCAAATAGGCCAATGTCACCTTAATCTATCATTATGATCTACTTCCCCAAAAGGGTCAACATCATCCTGACCTATTATTGGGATCTACCTTCCTGAATGAGCCAATGTCACCTGGACCTATCATTGGGATCTACTTTCCTGAATGGGCCAACGTCGTCCTAACCTATCTTTGGGATTAACCTTCATAAATGGGCCAATGTCATCTCAACCTACTATTAGGACTTACCTTTCCAAACTAGCCACTATCACCTTAACCTATCGTTGGGATCCATCTTCCCGAACAGGCCACCGCCGCCTTGACCTCTCATCGGGATCTACCTCCTCGGACGAGCCACTGTCGCCCTGACCTGTCGTTAGGATCTATCTTCTCAAATAGGCCACTATCGCACTGACCTATCATTGGGATCTACCTCCCCAAATGGGTTATTGTCGCCCTGATCTATTATTGAAATCTATAACCCCAAACGGGCCACTATCGCGCTAACCTATCATTGGGATCTGTCTCCCCGAGCAGACAAGTGTCGCCCTAACCTATCGTTTAGATCTATCTCTCCGAACGGGCCAATGTCGCCCTGATCTATCGTTGGGATCGATTATCCCAAATGTGCCAAAGTGGCCCCATCCTATCCGATCAGAACATTGCCTTTTAATCCCCCTAGAAAGAATTCACAAGGACGTGACTCCCCGGATGGCCGAACGGCACTTAATTTACTTGACACATAGAATTCATTGAGTAAAGTTAGCTACAGTAGGGACATGACCCCCAGATAATACTCCATTGTAGAAAAAGGTAACCCGATTGATGTAAAACAAGAGACAACAAAAGAATATTTCATTCAAACATCCAAACAAGAAACACAAGAAAAATAGCAAATGAAAAACATAAACCCAAATCAGGGGACTTGATGGCCATCAAGCTCCCTGGGAGCAACGATAGGCTCAGACTCAATAGTAAGAGCAACAACAGGCTCAGACTCAACAGCAGGGCCTTCAACATCTGGGGGCTTGGCATTTGTTAACCCCACTTGTTGAATGATCTCCAGGACATACTAAAGCCTCTTGGACAACTCGAGCTGAGTGCGCAAATTCTCCACTATTATGGTCATCGACTTAGTCAACTCCTACTCAATAGCCTAAAAGGATCGACCCTGCATGTCAGCCAGCTTTCTCACAGCCTAAAGGGATGCTTCCCACACCTTGGCCCCCACTTCTAACCCCTCACGTCATTGAAGGGCCGCATCCCGTTTAGCCCATAATCATTCCATCTCCTCAGCATTAGTGCTCGTAGCAGCCACCGAGGATCGAGAACCTCACTCCCTCGAGTTCCTTCTCCTTCTCTAATAAAGCCTTCTCCAACTGAGAAGTATTGTTCTCCATCTGATCAAACCGATGCCTCATATGGTTTATTATCTAATCCCTCTGTTGCTTCTAAAACTTTGTCAGGGCTATGGTGTAGATAATTGAATACAAGTCAATGGACTAGTGAAGAAAGAACTAAAGAAATACAAAAGACAAAGAAACACCATCAGAGCCACTGAAAATAGTGTAATCACTGACATCTCAGTGTAATTGTATTGTATTTCTCCTCACACATATATTTAATATTCCTTAGTTTAATATCAAAAATTCACTCAGACATTTTTTCAGGTAAAATCATTTTCGAAAATTTCAGATAAAATTGTCGGGAATGAAAAATTTCCAAAACCATCACTGAGAGTCAAATGATAATCAGAATAGCCTTAGAGGTATATGATGACTTCAAATCTAGATAAATCATACTTCGTAAAGCCAAATCAGGAATTTCTGTAAAAGTTACCCAGAAACCCTAATTTGGGACGAAATCCTCTCGACAAGGCTAAACGCCCCCGTTTGACATAGAATCAATTTAATTAGACCTAATACAAGGTTTCAGGTCCACGGTGAAATTCTAAAAATTTTCAGAACCCAAAATAAATTATATGATTCGAGAGATTTGAAATTTATAAGAAATTAAGAGAGGGGAAAATGAATGGTCAAGTTAAATAAATTGGGTAGTAATTAAATTTTATTTAATGAATTTAAAAAGTAAAAAGAAAATGAAATTTATTAGTAAATTGATTCAATGGTGAGAATTTGATGATAAATAAATCAATGGTCAAGAAAAGAAGAAAAATCCAAATTGACTTCTTCAACCTTAAGATTAAATAATTAAATTAGAGAATAAAAATGTAATAATAAAATGAGTAAGTTAGTGGGAGAGAGGGAGAGAGAGAGAGGAAACATGAGAGAGAGAAAGAGAGAGGAAGAGAGAATGAGTAAGACTATTCTTGGTTAATAAGTGAAAACCAAGGGTTAAGATTGATCTTGAGACATTGGATGGTGAAGATTGTTTAGAGTAAAGTAAATAAGGTCTAAAACCCTAATATCCCTTCATTTTCTTCTTAAAAACGTGAGTGAGAAGTCCTACAGGCCAAAGAACACAAAGCATTCTCCATTTTTCTTCTCTCCCAAAACCGTGAACTCATGCTTGAAGGAAGGCTTGATTTCTCCAAACAACCTACCAATATTTCTACATAAATCAAACATACTTCAACCGTGGACATATGACCTTGTTGTACTGTTTAAATCATAACTTTATCTACACTATTACAAATTGAACTAGGTAAATTTCTCTAAAAACTGGACTTGAAGAGCTTTAAAATGACATATGATTCACTGAATTCTGATGAGAATCGAAATTTTAATGATTTTTCAAAGTGAGGAGTGCTGCAGGATCATGCTCTGTTTTGTCTTGTTCGGTCCGTGACTTCACTGTGGTTTTGAGCTATATTCAAGGCCAAATTAGGCTATGCTCTAGTTATCAAAAATATAGATCTATGTCTTATCTTTAACTTGAGATAAGAATTAATTAAATCCGATTTGTGTAGTGGAAGTTATGGCCATTTTTCAAAGACTGCGCAAATGTGCATGTGTGCAGAAATTCTGGATAATGAGTTATAGGTGTGTATGTTAAGGTGAGGAAGAAAGGGGCTAAATGTGTGTGGAATTTTTGTGGTGGAATGTAAGTATGTGCATGTGTAGTTGAGGCTAAGAAGGTAAGGGTTATATGTGTGCATGTATGGTTGAGGTATTGTGTGGTTGTGGTGAAGTTTTAAGGTGTGATTAGGATGAGCAAATTAATGTTGTGGGTTTGTGATAAAAAGAGGATGGAGTATGCTTACATTGGAGTTTACTTATGATACCCTAAGTTTTTGGTCTAGATGAAGAGTTAATTAAAATACGTTTAACCTAGTAGCTTCATTACATGACACAAGTCCTTATATATAAATATTGTTGTCATTTGTAATGACATTTTGGTGATCAATCGAGGAGAGCCATTTGCTTATGTTGTGGTGCATTCAGGGAGTGTCATACCCTCCCACATACTATGAGTGGGACTATAGACACTGTGTTATTGATTGAACAAATCCATATTTTTATAGCTTTTCAAATGACATGGTTTATGATGTGTATGGAAGCATGCGAATGATATATTTTTACAAATGTTTCTTTCGTGATCATTGGAATGTCTTAATAAACTATTTAAATGATATGCATCCGTGAAATTTGTGTTAAAATGACTTGTGCCACTTTTATGAACTTGACATGATTTACATACTTCCATTTGTATTGGCACATTTATTTGACTTGGTTTAATGAATTGTTATGGGCCAAATCGCTTACTTGTAATGCATGGGTCGGATGTCCATTTGTGATATGATGATGTGATGATGTCTATGATGGACTTCCATAACTACGAAGGGCTTTGGCAATGGCACCCATTGTGTCTGGATACACTTCGGCCAGAGGTATCCCCCAGACGCCATATGTATAGTTGCGGTCGGATGAACCATATAGGGGAGGACGTGTGTAACGCCACTATCCAACTTTGGGCAAGATTCTATACATGATTGATTATGTGTGCTTGATACTATTGAGGCCCGTAGCCAACATTGGGGAAGAGAGCTTGATGTTTTCTTTATACTTGCATATGAAACACCCCAATGCACCCGTCATTGGTCGCGGTAGACCATCGCCGGGGATATTTTATTGGCCAGCTCTATATGATTTTGAAACGTTGATAGATGCGTGTGTGGATACCATGATGTGTGTCATATGATTTATGATTTGTGGAAATATTATGATTGTTTTATAATGTCATCGCATTTTAAAATTTTGTTTTGACACTCCGTGCTCACACATATAATTGATAACATATTGTCTATTCCCTCACTCACTGAGTATTCCCCATAATACTCACCCCTCATTTTCCATGATTCCAGATATAGATTGACAGGGAGACATGTCGAGAGCCTTTCAACACATTTAGCATTCATTTGGAGACTACGAGCCTTGGGTATGGTTCCGATTATGCTTCCGCAATGAAGTTTGATGATAATATATATATTTATCTGAGGTCTATAGCATGACCATTGTATATTTATTTGGGATGACTGTATTTATGTTATGTAAATGTATTTGAAACTCTCAAATCGTTGTTTATTCATGCCTTGAGGCAAAGTGTCGTGTTTCAAGTTTACTTTTACTTGGGAACATGTTTTTGAGGAAAACAGGTTTTTGGACAGGATTACAGGTTGATTTTGATAGCCTTGCAATGTCCCGGTATATGGGGAGGTTCTGCCCGTAAATCGAGAAATCGCGACGGTTGTCGTGTGCTCGATCCGTGGGTCAGGGCAAAACAAATAGGGTTGTGTCGTCCTACTCTAGCAAGAGATTATTGATAGCAATATTTTTATATACTTGAATTATATCTTTTTTAGCATTTATTTATGTGTTTTAGAATTGATTTGAACCATATTTTTTGATTTTATATTGATTTATTTTCATGGTCATTGATTTAGGAAAAATGGAGCTACTTGCTATATTCGGATTGGACAGACAGTATTCAGTATTTTGACTATACTTTTTTGTTCCGATGTCTAATTGAGGTGATTTTTATGGTGTTGAAAAGAAAACTTGAAGCCCTACAACTCTTGTGAAGACCTCAGAAGTTGGGTCAAACCTCAGAAGTTGGGTCAAACCAGAAGACATCTGAAAATTGAGTTGAAGTTACTATAGTGCAGGAAAACGGAAACTAGAAATAAAAAAGAAAACAAGGTGCTACAATTTTGGAATTACCTTGATAATAATTCAAAAATTATTCAAATTGAAGAAAAGAGAATTTTCAAATTTTTGGAAAGTTAAATATCATCATCAAGCAGCAAAAAAAAGTTCCCAAATCAAATTCAAAATCCAAACTTCCAAAATAGTTCAAGTTACTAAATTTTTCCTAGGGTTTTCACTCCTATATATATATGTGTGTGTGGCACTAGGACAACTCCTTATGCACAAATTTTTCTTTTATTTTTCTTATTCTTTCACTACTTCACAATCTCTAGTAGCCTCCTCCATTCCAAGTGACTTCAACTTCCATGTTCGTGCAAACAAGGGTTGTAATATTCTCTTTTACTTTCTTATTTTTCTTTTCAATGTCTAGTTAATTTTATTTTTCTTAGGACTCAATGGATTTTATTTTTTAATTAATACATGGCTTGATTTGACTCTTTCCCTTAAATTTTATTGGTATGATTATTATTTTGATGAGATTTTATTATTGTTCTTAATGCTTCAAACGTTTTTGGGCCCGAGGTTTTGATGATTTGAGATTGAGTGCATGCATAACCAATATAATTGCATAAGATTAGTCTAAATAATAAAATCCATATGAAATTATGAGTATGACCATTGGATTAATTTCATGTATGGGGATTAAGGGAAACCTTAATTTACAGACTTTCACAAAACTTAATGTGGTTGGATTTAATCAAAATAACATGACCATTGGGTTTCAGTTAGTCGAATTAGGGATTCATTGCATGACCATTGGATGAATCTAATTTAGGAGAATCTGCTATCATCAATAATAAATCATTAGCCAATAAACTTAAGGATTGAAGACATTCGATCGTGTAGAAAGATAAAAATAAATGAAATTGATGTCCTAAGGTTTTCATCACATTAAAAATTCATATTTTAGATTTTGTTTTTAGTAATTTCTAAAATTTTTACAACTTGATTCGATTTGTTTAATTTAGATTAGGGTTATTCAAACTTAGTAATATAAAATATCCTCGTGGGATCGACACTTGATCTACACTATACACAACACTCGACTAGAGTATACTTGCCTGAATCGTGATATATCTAAATCGTATAACAAGTTTTTGATGCCGTTGCCAGGAAAACTTGTTACGCGAATTAGGTATATCACGATTTTGGGTATGTATAACCTAGTCGAGTATTGTGTATAGTGTAAAACAAGTGTCGATCCCACAAAAATATTTTATACTACCAAATATGAATAACCCTAATCTAGTTGAACAAATCGAATCAAGTTGTGAAAATTTTAGAAACTACGAAAAACAAAATCTAAAATATTAGTCTCTAATGTGATGAAAACCCTAGGAAATCGATTTCATTTATTTTTATCTTTTTACACAGTCGAATGTCTTTAATCTCTAAGTTTATTGGCTAATGATTTATTATTGATGATGGCAGATTCTTTTAAATTAGATTCACACAATGGTCATGCAATGAATCCCTAATTCGACAAACTGAAACCCAATGGTTATACAATTTTAATTAAATCAAACCGTATTAAGTTTTGTGAAAATCTGTAAATTAAGATTCCTTTAATCTCTATACATGAAATTAATCCAATGGTCATACTCATAATTTCATATGGATTTTATTATTTGGACTAATCTTATACAATTATATTGGTCATGCATGTACTCAATTTCAAATCATCAAAACGTCGGGTCCAAAAACATTTGAAGTATTAAGAACAATAATAAAATCTCATCAAAATAATAATCATGCCAATAAAACTTAAGAAAAATAATCAAATCAAGCCATGTATTAATAAAAAAATAAAATTCATCGAGTCCTAAGAAAAATAAAATTAACTAGACATTGAAAAGAAAAATAAGAAAGTAAAAGAGAACATTATAACCCTTGTTTACATGAACATAGAGGTTGAAGTCACTTGGAATGGAAGAGGCTACTAGGGATTGTAAAGTGGTGAAAGAATGACAAAAATCAAAGAAAAATTCGTGCATAAGGAGCTGCTCTAGTGCCACACATATATATATGAGTGAAAACCCTAGGAAAATTTAGTAACTTGGACTATTTTGGAAGTTTGGACTTTGAATTTGATTTGGAAACTTTCTTTTGCTACTAGACGATGATATTTAACTTTCTAAATATTTAAAAATTCTCTTTTCTTCAATTTGGATAATTTCTGAAATTATTAATAAGGTAATTCCAAAATTATAGCACCCTGTTTCCTTTTTATTCCCAGTTTTCGTTTTTCAGCACTGCAGTAAATTTGACTCAATTTTCGGATATCTTCTGGTCTGACCCAGCCTCTGATGTCTTCACAAGAGTTGTAGGGCTCAAAGTCTTCTTTCCAAAGCCATAAAAATCACCTCAATCGGATATCGGGACAAAATGTTATGATCAAAATATTGAATACTATCTGTACAGTCTTAAAATAGCAAGTTTGCTCCATTTTTCCTAAATCAATGACCACGAAAATAAATCAATATAAAATCATAAAATATGGTTCAAATCAATTCTAAAACATATAAATAAATGTTGAAAAAAATATAATTCAAGTGTATAAAAATATTGCAATCAAATACCCCCACACTTGAATAATTGCTTGTCATCAAGCAAAAAACAATTTTCTTCCAAAACCAATTCAATTTTTGCCAAGTCTCTAACCATGCGTATGACAAGCTCAAACCAGAATTATAATCAAGACAATTAATATTTTGTAGTATTTAATACTAGAAAATCCATTACACCTCCTATAATCTCCTCGAAATCAAGAATAGAGTAAGATTCAAACACCCCCACAGTCGGTTCGCTCAATAGAATGAAGAGAAATACTATTCAACTATTCAAAGTACTCAATGTATGTAAGGGTATATGTATCACTCAAATCAACATGATAAGATGATATTATCATAAGTTTACTCATATATCAAATCTCCAACAACACTTAAATATAAAATCCAAATATCAATCAAAAGGTCTTTTATTTGGTTTTAACGGGGTTGGAGTAAATGATAGGATAATGGATAAAATGTAAGGTTAAAATGATTCACTAAAAATACTTAAGTATCAAAACATCAAAGCAAGAGAATACTGACTCTAACTATGAATATAAAATATGAAATATCACTATTCAAAGCAAAAAACGATGTAATCAACTTTCACTGTAAGATTGAACAACATCTAGAAGGAAAAAATATCCCCTTTTTTTCAATTTTTTTCTTTTTTTTTTTCTCTTCTTTTTTTTTCAACCAGCAATTTTTTTTCTTCTTTTTTTTGTGCTGGTTTTTTTTTTAATGAATATCGACGGAATAATATCTAAAAACATATACAAAACTCAAATATATAAAAAGATTATTATAATGCCTAAAAATAGAATGTCATGCTATCAACCATAAGCACATTAGTGAATTGGGATTTAAACTCTAGGGTTAAAAGAATGAGGGTCATGGGGTAGATTATGTAGGTCATTAAAGAAAGAAAAAAGTTTAGGCTCAATTGGTTAACTAATGGATAATATGATAGAGATGGTATTTTCTGAAAGCTAAACTTGTGTAAACCTAGGTACCTTAATTATTTTGGTGTATAAAAATCAAGATTATGGTCTCAAAATGTATAACAGAGCAAGTTCTATAATGATCAACTCATACATGATATATGCTCAATAAAAAGAAAGAATGAGAGCAAGAAATTGCTCTTTAAGGTTCAAATCCTCACTAAGGTAAGCAAATTTATGTCAAATCTTGCATGCTCTATATTTCAAATCAACCATAAGAAGATGAATCGCTAATCATGTACCAAATAGCTACTAATACCAATCATCCTTCATGCAAACCAATTCAACACAAATCGCACGCAAGGACTAGAAATTTCAAGAAAAATTTACGTTGGCATGGAAGAATTCAGCAAAAATTTTTAAGAACGAAGCAAAAATTCAGCACTCAAATTCCTATATAAAAAAAAATTAGCAGCTCATATATGCATATTCCTCCACACTTAAGTTAAACATTGTTCTCAATGTAAAAAATAAATAAAATAAAAACAAAAAGAATAGAGGACTCCCCTGAAATGTAGCCTTCTTTTCAACTTCTTTCCTCTCGTGCGAAGGGTTTCTTATTCACCTATAAAATGTACTCAAAACTTAAAACTAAATTAAATCACCAAAAACAAATAAAAAAATCATAAAAGCATTGAGCTGTCTCCCAATAAGCACCTTTCTTTATTGTCTTTGGCTAGACATTATCTCTTTGTTTCAACTCGGCTCATAGATCTTCATATTGTGACCATTCGTGGTGTCTTGCCAAGCTTTTGTCCTTCCCTTGTCAATTTGAACATTTTCAGATATTTTTTGTTTTTCTAACAATGCATTGAATGCAGTTTCCTTTCTTTTCTTGCAAGCCACTTTTTCTTTGATTTAAATTCACTAAAATTCACACATAAAGCAACATATGCATCCATATATTCATTGTCCAGAAAATCAAGTTTGACATGCGAGGAATTGACAATGCAATTTTTAATAGGATCACTAGAATGAGAGATATTAACATCATGTTTAGAAACCATTTTAGTGCACTCAATCCTAGAAATCTCTTGTTTAGAAAATTTTTTCATACGATGGAAAAAATTAAACTCAATTTTTTCGTTATCCATTCTCAAAATCGATTTTCCAATAAAAACATCAATTAAAGCACGTGTAGTGTTTAAGAAAGATCGACCTAAAATCAATAAAGTATTCTCTGCATCATCTATATCCAAAATGACAAAATCAATAGGAAAAATGAATTTATCAATTTTAACCAAAATATTCTCTATAATGCCTCTTGGATGTATTATACTCTTATCAACTAATTGTAAAAAAATATTTGTAGATCAACAATCCTTTAACCCTAATTTTAAGAATGCAGAATATGACATGACATTAACACTGGCACCCAAATCATACAAAATATTAGAAAAATTAGAATAACCAATTATGCAAGGGATAGAAAATCTCCCTGGATCAGTAAATTTTGGTAGTGACTTCTTTTGCAAGATTGCTGAGCATTCCTCCTTCAACTTGACTTTCGAAACTTCTTCCAACCTCTTTTTCTTTTTAATCACATCCTCAAGGAATCCCCAATAACCTAGTACTTGTCTGATGATATCCAAAAAAGGAATGTTAACATGCAGTTTTTTAAAAATTTCTAAAAATTTTTCAAATTCTACTTTTACTTGTAAAAGACGTGCAGGAAAAGGAATAGGGAGTTTATATTGACTCAAATATAAAATACTTCCCTGTTTAGAATCCGATACCTTAACCTTCTCATCGGTAAACTGATGGATTTCTTCCTTGACTCCTTTCCTCTTTTTCTTGGGATGGATCCGAAAACTGTTGTAATTCCTTTTCATTCTTCAACGAGATTTCATTTACCTGCACTCTTGGATTTTTCTCAATATCACTTGGAGTCGACCTGGCACATGAGAATGAAGGCGTTAGCTAATTGATCAATTTTATTTTCAAACCTCTCAAACCTTTCATTAGTTGCTATTGCAAATCGTTTGATTGCTAACTCTCATGATGCCTTATTTTCCCTTTCAACTGGCTGTGGAATTGTATTAAACCCTGGTGGATTGGTTGGTCTTTGCAGTGCTCCCTGACTCCATGAAAAATTAGGGTGGTTTCTCCACCCAGGATTGTATGTATTTGAGTAGGGGTTATTCTGAGGCCTGCCATAGTTAGAAACATAATTTGCTTGCTACACCTGCGGACACTCAGAAGACACGTGAGTAGATTTACCGTAAGAATCATAATATAAGGCTTGGTTACTCACAGTATTAAATTGATTAGTTTTTATGCAATTAATTAAAGGGTCGATTTTCGCATTCAGCATGGTAAAACTATCAACCTCATGCACACCAGCTTTTTATCTAAGGGTTTCACATTCATTAGACCAATCGTATTGATTCGAAGTCATATCATCTAATAATACACATGTCTCATTATATGACTTAATCATGAATGCACCCCCCAGCCGCAGCATCAATGGTAATCTTAACAGATTGTAAAAGACCTTCATAAAATGTTTACAAGACTAACCAATCAGGTATACCGTGATGTGGACACTTCCTAATCAAATCCTTAAAATGTTCCTAAGCACAATATAAAGATTCACAGTTAAATTATCTAAAATTAGTGATATCATTACGTAACTTAGCAGTTTTACCCGATAGAAAATATTTACTTAAAAATGTTTGAAACAGATTTTCCTAATTCATGAAATGATTAGGAGGGAATGAATTAAGTCATACCTTTGTCTTTCCCCTAAGAGGGAAAGAAAATAAACATAACCTTATGGCACCTGAGTTTACTCCACTCAGTTTGATGGTGTCACTGATCTCCAGAAAATTCTTCAAATGGTTGTTTGGGTCTTCAAAGGTTTCTCCACCAAATTGATCAGCCTACACCATTCCAATAAGACTAGGTTTTAGTTCAAAATTATTTGCCTTAATAGTAGGGCGTGCAATACTAGTTTGAATATCATGAAGTCTAGACATAAAAAACTCTCTCATGGCTCTATTCTCTTGATCCATTGTTGCTTCACATTTCTTTTCTTCCTTAACTTGTCTACGAATGGTCCTAAGAGTCTTCTCTAATTCAGAATCGAATTTAACTAGGTCAGAAGATGTCGATCTTATCATAAACCCTGTACGGACACAAAAATAGCACAAAATTAAATTTTCAAAATAAATTACAGAAACTACTCTAATAAATCTAAATTACCTATATATGAATGAAAATCATTAAAATATAGCAAATGAATGCACAAAAGATACCTAAACAGTAAATTAAAAATTTAAAAACTCACTAAAAATAAAAAAAAAAATAAAAAAACTAATGAAAACGATGGAATTTGGCCGAGATAGGTAGTGCTCATAGTAATACTATGAGTTTTGCCCAGTGGCCCGAAATCCTTTGAAACAAGTGGTCGTTTCATCCCAAATCAAACTACTCAACCAAAACCCAAAAATTCCCCAAAAATTTCATTAAAATTCCAAAACCAAAATCTAAAATAGTAACTGTGCAACCTAAACCCTAATATAAACAAGAAATAACAAAGTACAATCTCAAACAAAATTATCTTGGTTGATATACAAAGATATTCCCGGCAACACACCAAAAATTCGTTACACAATTTAGGTATATCACAATTTTGCGCAAGTATACCCTAATCGAGTATTGTGTATAGTGTAGAACAAGTGTCGATCCCACAAAAATATTTTATACTACCAAATATGAATAACCTTAATCTAAGTTGAACAAATCGAATCAAATTGTGAAAATTTTAGAAACTACTAAAAACAAAATCTAAAATATGAATCCTAATGTGATGAAAATCCTAGAATATCGATTTCATTTATTTTTATTTTTCTACACAGTCGAATGTCTTCAATTCCTAAATTTATTGGCTAATAATTTATTATTGATGATGACAGATTCTCCTAAAATAGATTCATCTAATGGTCATACAATGAATCCTTAATTCGACTAACCGAACCCAATGGTCATGCAATTTCGATTAAATCAAATCGTATTAAGTTTTGTGAAAATCTCTATATTAAGGTTTTCCTTAATCCCTACACATGAAATTAATCCAATGGTCATACTCATAATTTCATATAGATTTTATTATTTGGACTAATCTTATACAATTATATTGATCATGCATGCACTCAATCTCAAATCATCAAAACGTAGGGTCTAAAAACATTTGAAGCATTAAAAACAATAATAAAAACCCATCAAAATAATAATCATGCCAATAAAACTTAAGGAAAGAATCAAATCAAATCATGTATTAATCAAAAAATAAAATCCATTGAATCCTAAGAAAAATAAAATTAACTAAACATTGAAAAGAAAAATAAGAAAGTAAAAGAGAACATTATAACCCTTATTTGCATGAACATTGAGATCAAAGTCACTTGGAATGGAGGAGGCTACTAGGGATTGTAAAATGGTGAAAGAATGAGAAAAATAAAAGAAAATTCATGCATAAGGAGCTACCCTAGTGCCACATATATATATATGAGTGAAAACCCTAGAAAAAATTTAGTAACTTGGACTATTTTGAAAGTTTGGACTTTGAATTTGATTTGGGAACTTTCTTTTGTTGCTTGATGATGATATTTAACTTTCCAAATATTTGAAAATTCTCTTTTCTTTAATTTGGATAATTTCTGAAATTATTAGCAAGGTAATTTCAAAATTGTAGTATCTTGTTTTCTTTTTCATTCGCAATTTTTGTTTTCCAGCACTGCAATAAATTCGACTCAATTTTCGGATATCTTCCGGTCTGAACCAGTCTCTGAGGTCTTCACAAGAGTTGTAGGGCTCAAGGTCTTCTTTCCAAAGCCATAAAAATCACCTCAATCAGACATCAAGATGAAAAGCTATGGTCAAAATATTGAATACTGTCTGTCCAATCTGAAAATAGCAAGTTTGCTTCATTTTTTTAAATCAATAACTATAAAAATAAATCAATATAAAATCATAAAATATAATTCAAATCAATTCTAAAACACATAAATAAATGTTAAAAAAGATATAATTCAAATGTATAAAAATATTGCTATCAATTATTCAGCTCCAGGTCTGAGTTGTAGAAGTCCAACTGGTCAGCAAGCTGCTTTCCCTCAACGACATCTATATAACAATAACGATTATCACCAACACTAATAATTACTGTCCCATGCTCCTTAGAACCCAGGCGCCCGTCGAAAGACCGAACGGGAAAGGGATGAGGAAGTGCTTCCTCCTCAAGCACCTTCTGTTTGCCCTTGTCCAAAGGCAATAATAGAACCATAGAAGATGGCCCCGCACCAAGCCCCTCCTCTAAATCCAAGCTAGCACCTTCCGAGCATTCTAGGGAAAGCTCCCCTGCTTTAGTTGAGGCCTCAGAGACATGATCTTCCTCTCTCACCAGAACACCTTCATCGGTCCCCTCACTAGGACACTCACTTCCACTGGCTTCCCCTGTCTCATCGGCAACTGACCAAGCAGATTCATGTTTCTCTCCTGGACTCTTGCCAAACTCCTCTTCAAAAGACTCTTGTAACTGTATTAGCCACCTCTTAAATCTCAAACGAGCCCTCAAAGTACTCATGGTCCCCACTAGAGCCCTCATTGATTTTTCCCTCATTTGTCAGTCAATGATAATTTCCTTCAAATCATCCTCCACAAGGACAAACAGTCCAGAGCCTCCACTTTGCATTTTCGCACAATAGGGGCCTCCCAATTCCCCTCCTCTCATTGAGCAAGAAACCCGTTAATGATAGCATTTCGTCATCTAGGAGGCGATCGATCCAACCTAAGGTGGAACCCTTCTTCCCACACTTCTTCAGGGTGAACACGACACTAGGACTTTGAAATCGAAGCGTAATCGACAAAAGCTCATCAAAGAAATTAGTGTCACCCCCAGCCGCCAAGCACTGAGGATAAGAGGAGTCGTAAATATGTTCCAACGTAACAAGACCTTTGCAATAAGACTAGTACAGGGCACCTTTAGAGCTTATTTCACCGACTGCTTATATATTGGGACTCGACTCCCCAAGGCCATATTGGCTCTGTCGACATCAATCACTGATACAATTTCAAAGTTGTTGCTCAACAGCACCGTGATTTCTATCTGGCGCAATTCCTTCTGCGACATGGTTCTTCTAATGTCTTCGATGCCTAGAGAAGATGTAACACCGACACTGCGGTGTCCGTACAAGTATACTGTTCATGAAATTAAATAAAATATTTCTCCGTTTACATATAGAGAGAGAAAATTTTAAATTATATTGATTTTCGATTTGAGGTAGGTAATTTGAAATTTTTGGGATATTTAAAATATCCGTAATTCCGATTTGTAAAGTAAAGTGGGTATAAAAATATATAAATGATTTTTTTTATTATTATTATTTATTCATTTATTTATTTACACATTTCTCATTTAATTGATTATGAATTTATTTATAAAAAGAACAATATAATAATAATCATAATAATAATAAATATATATATATAAAAAAAAAAAAAAAGTCAAAATTAGGGCAAAGCCCTAATTCTCTCATTTTTCCCTTTCTCTCTCTCTTCCCCTCTTTCTCTCCCTCGCCGCCTCTCCATCTCCCGCGGCCTCCTTCGCGCCCTCGCCGCCTCTTCGCGGCCGCCGTAGACGGCGAGTGCTCCGCCACCCAAAACCACCGTCTCTCTCGGGTTCTCTCTCTATTTTGCTCTCTCTCTCTTTCTCTCCCTCGGTTTCTCTCTCTCACTGTCTCCCTTTCGCGATTTCCTTCCACCCGCGACACTCACTCTCTGCCGCTCCTTTCCCCGCCGTCCGCCGCATCCTGCGACCACCCACAGCCGCCTCTCTTTCCTGCTCGCGCGACTGCGCGCGGCAGCGCGCTGCTGCCAGCGCTCCTGCGCGCGACTCCCAGCGCGCCAGCCTGCCTCCTGCGCGCGCCAGCACGAGACCGTCCCCTCCTGCGTGCGTGCCAGCGTGCGACTGCGCTGTTCCTTGCGCAGCTGACAGCCCTTCCTGCGCGCGATTGCTCGCGCTGACTGCTTCCTGCGAACGATTTTCTGCCACCTGCGGAAGCCCAACCGAAAGCCCTAGGTCGATTGTGCCTTGTCCACTGCAAAGGTACGATCAAATCCTAACCCAAATTCTAGGGTTTCGATTTCTTGGAGATTTATACTAAATTTGTTGACTTTTGCTTCGAATTGGAAGCATTGTAGGTTTCGGACGAAATCGAATGTCGCACGGACGTTAGGGTTTTGGATCGCAGTGAACCCTAGGTGAGGGAAATGCAATCCTTTCTATATTTGAGTTATTTTATTGAATATAGGATTGAAATTAGAATTGGAAATTTTATGTATGCTTTGAAATAAGTTAGATTAAAAGGAAATGTACTTTCCTGCAATTTCATATGAAATTATTTATGTTAAGCTTAGAATTTGATATAAATTGGGCTGTTCCGGATGATATAATTATGTTGAGTTGATTAGAATAGTTCTTTTAGAGTTTAAATTGATGAATGCATGAAAATAGTCAAAATTTGGGATTTGAGTTTAAGAAATTATGCAGTCTTTTCATTATAAGTTGTCCTACATATAGGAAATCAAAATACTATTTCCGTATGATGAAAATAGACTTAAATACCTTTGAAATGACATATGGGTTGAAGAAATCGGATGAGAATCGAAAAGTGTATGATTTTTCAAAGATTTTCCAGTTCGTAGGAAACTTATTTATTTTAAGCATATTTCCAATTTTGATTGGTTTTAGGATTGAATCAGGCTTGATTTTGATGTGATTAATTGTTTATAAATGGAATGAAAGTGATGGAATGAGAATCTAGAAAGGTGATTGTGTAAATGATTGATTTAAGTCTTAAATGAGCACATATTGAGGGGAGAAACCCTAAGGAAACATGTACCGAAAAACTTAAAACTTTGAGTATGAAATTTGATGGGTTTTAATGTGATTTTGAGTGTTAAAATGTGGATTTGATGTACTTGTGTTTTTGGCATTTAAGTGTGGTGTGTTATTGGCTATGTATATGTGAAATTGAGGCCAAGAGTGTGAGGAATTTTGTATGCTGAATTTTGGATAGAGATTAGTGAGTATGTGGATGTAAAATTGTATTGATCGAATCCATTGGAGAGATTTGGAATGACTCTAGTAAGCAAGATGGAGGTTTATATACGTATGTAATAAGGTATAGAAAGTGTATGCATTATGGCATGGAAATGGGAAGTAAACATGTGCAGAATTTGGCTTGAATTAGTAATAGCGTTTGAGTGTTTGTTTGTACGTTTAGAGACTTGAGCAATGTGTGTAAATATGCGGAAATTTCTGCACTATTGTGTATATCAAAGGGATGCCAATTCATGCTTGTAAAGGAAGGAAAATACATGCTTTTGAGACATTGGGATAGCATGTACTCTTTTTATCATAACTTCCTTAACATAACTCCAAATGATATGAGGTTGTCTGCCTTAGACACTAGACATCCTTAGTTTAAAAAATGAAATAAGAAACCCCTTGAATTGTAAAGGTGTATTAGAAGTTATAGCCTATTTTCTATAACTGCGCAGGTTTGAAACTTGCTGATTATATACATGCGTAAGTGATGGATGTCTTGATCGAGGGGAGCACAGTTTCGGCACTTGTTGTGCATTGTAGGGAGTGATTGACCCTCCCGTATACTGTGAGTGGGTTTTATTTCAATGTTTTCGTTTAATATGTAAACTCTGATTTAAAACAGTTTGATAAATGAGCATGATTTATCGTATGTTTAAAATGTTTTGACTGGCTTTGGAAATGATTTTTGTGAACCGATGGAGTGTCCAAAATGTGGTTGAATTATGAAAATATGCATCCATGTGGTTGAAACGTGAAATGTGCCATTTTATGCTATATGTTGCATTTGGTTTGTGAACCTGATTTTCGGCACATGTTTGATATGATATTGATATTGGCCTTGATGGCCTGGATATGTATTGTTCCGTAGCTACGAAGGACACCGTGAGAGGCGCTTTGGTGGCGTCCGGATATGCCTAAGGCCTGGGGTATCCCACGAGTTGTCGGGATTATATTTACGACACGGTACTAGGCAGGTTGAACCCGAAAGGGGGAGGATTTGGACACTCTTCAAATCTAGCACCTGGACGAGGTCCGTCGCCAACGCCGGGGTAGAGAGCACTTTAAATAAAATCGCATATAATACCCCCGGTGCGCCTGTCATAGGTCGTGGTAGACCTCTGCCAGGAGTTTTACGGCTGGCAGCTCTATGATTTTGATGACAGTGTTTTGGATGCATATTTGATTTGTTGATGCGTGCAATGATATATGGTTGAAATGAAAAGCATGATGATTTGAAATCTGATTTGTATATTTATGCTTTGACACTCCAGTTTCACACCCCATATTACACGATTACATTGACCCACTCACTCACTGAGTATTCTTCCCTGAATACTCACCCCTCCTCTTTCCCTCCCCAGACAGGATTATGGTGCTAGGACGACGCATTTGGCTATAGAGGCTTGATGGCTTGATGGTGGATTGGGTGATTATCGACGGTGAGATTAAGTTTTAATTGAAAATATGAATTTCGTATTTTATGTCGACCCTGCGTGGTCTTGATATTGAGGTCCGTAGTTGACCGTGTACTTATTTGGGATGACTGTATAAATTATATATGTTTATTTGCGAAACTCTCATATTTCATTTGCATTGAGGCAATTGTATGTATTTGAGTAATACTTGGGAAAAAGTATTGTAAATTGTATAAAACTTAGGCCCGCTCGGTGTAGCGGCTGTTCATGCTCTAGTTGGGCATGACAGTAGAGGTCTGTGGATAGGACTGTTGGTGATTTGTTAGCCTTGCGTTGCCTGGATGTCGGTTGGGAGATTTGGTGGATTGTGTTGAGGCCGGGATGGCCATGTGTTTGATGATTTTAAATTTATACAGGTTATTGTACATGGGAGACCTCCGATTTATGGGGAGGTTCTGTCCGATTTTCTGTAAAAATACAGCCGGCATCCAGTTCAACGGGCGACTGTTCACGATTCCCGGTTCGGGACGTGACAGAAGAACTAGGCAACGAACCCTTGGCCATTTTTCTCAAGAAGATCTTTACAGGAAACAGAATCGTCAAAAAGCTTAATCGCTCAAAAAGGTATTGGAGAACCAACCTACGTATATGTAGGATAAAAAGCGAGTTGAGAACGACTTGCGGTAACCAAAGTGGCACGTGCAGTATTTAATGCCTTGATTTACAAGATCCAAAGGGTCTCATCTGACCCATACTCCTGATGTTCCATCTTCGAAGCAATCCCTGAGTGGAGGCAAATGATGATACATGGCCGAACAGCCTAGGTCATATTGGGCCCAGGATCAACCTACAACTCAATTGATGATGCTTGACAACCTAGTTGCTCAATCAACGGATGTCAACCCAATTAGCTAACAGCAGATATAATTATGAGGTTTTAGACCCTCTAAACTAGGGGTGCATCACCAAAATGTGTCATCAATATAGAATCTACCTCCCAGGCGCGTAGACATGGCCCACACACACTCTCTCTCTAAGCATCTGTCGATCACCAGCTAATCGATGGACTGTTGATAATCAGTGATTACCACCTAACCTGCTAAAGTAAATGTTCGTTTTGCCTATAGGTGTAGAGAGAATCTCTCATGAACAAGAAGGAAACCTCAAGCATATGGAAAGAGATCCCAAGGACTATTAGAACTTCCCCATCAAACGTTGGAAAGATCTCTTGGAATCTTTTTACCATGATCCCCGAGATCCCAGGGTACTTCCAAAAAAAAACTAGGGTTCCAACACCTCGCTAACACACGACTCTTACGCCAAGTAACTATATATTCATCATGAGGTCTATCAACCAGGTAAATAATCACTTCCTCTGAACTTGCACAGTACATTGTGAGACTTACTTTTAGTCTGTTCTTCCCTTTTGAAAACCACTCTCTGACTTAAGTATCGGAGTCTCCCCATCGGAGCACCTTCTGGTGGTATTTTGCAGGTCCTATCCATTAACGTTGACTGAAGGCCAAAGCCCATTGTTTGAGTTAGCAGAGCCACTATTTGTGGAGCAAAATGTTAAAGATGATGATGAAGCATTCCAAGAGATATACGAATGGATGCCTCTTGAGTACATAGCCTTAATCTGCTAACAACTTAGACAGCAAATGAACATCAAAAGTCTAAGAAAATAAAGGAAGGAAAGGGTCCTCAAAGAAGCTCAACTAGGCCGAACAAGATGTTCAAAATGGGCCTCCAAGAGACTTCAAATTTCAGCGCCCAAAAGGGCCTAATTAAGGTCCAAATCATTGGCCCAATAAAGACCCAAATGTAAAAATAAAAAGAGGCAAAATGTTACCCCAATCTACCCAAAATAAAAGGCCCATTTAGGAGCCCAAAATGGGCCCAGCACAAGGGGGCCCAAAAGGGCCCCCAACAGCTAGGCAATCTAGCCGTTGGAAGCATCTTCTAATAGCTAGTATGAGGGCTTTAAGCCCTCTCCTCACTCCACTCTTCTCTCATTTTCTCTCTTCCCCTCTACTTTATAAATACCCCCCAAATGTAATAGTGACCAACACCTTTGAGCATAGTCTCATACATAGTCTAGAATAGAACTTAGTCTCTCAATGTGTCTTTATATATTTTTTAGCAATGTCGCAATTCAAAAATGTCTTGTATTTAATAGTTCATCAAAGCAATACAATTGAGTTTATTCTCATACATTCAAGTCTTCTTTCTTTGTTGTTCATCAACACCTTCAAACACAAACACAAACACAAAGCCTTCAATCCATTGCTCAACACCAAAACCCTAGCTCAACCACCAAAGCTTCTGCACTCCAAATTTCAACACAAAACCCATTTCCAACACCAGGTATAATAAACTCAGCGTGCATCAGTATTATCTTCACAAGATCGGGTTGTTATTTGATTTTCTAAGTCTTCCAAGATGAAATACAAATAAAAGGATGGTGAATTGCCAATAAGTTTCAGCTCAACTGGCACATTCCCCTTCCCCCTTGTAATAGGCTTGGGTTTGAACCTTAAAAAAAAAATAAAAAAAGAAAGAAGGATGGTGAATTGAATTAAAACCAAAACAAGTGCAATGAAATGAAACCTACTTGATAACTAGGGTTTTGATTAAGGGAAATAGGTTTAGAGCTTTGACCACACCACTAACATAGTTTCTAGCTTGATTTAACTTAGAATTTTTATGTGATTTGTGTTACAAGATTCGAAAACCTCATAAAAAGTCATTTAAGGTGTGTGATGCATGAATCAACATGAACATGCATGAATCAACATGAACTATGTATGCCTAACATGGTATATCCATGCTTAATGACATGATCCATCTAAATCTAGCATAATCTACTCAATTCAAAACATCATTTAACCTAAAACATGTGGTTCATGAAATCTATTCCGAATATGCTTCAAACATGATAATGTTATACACCATCTAATTCAAACCATATACCATTCCATATCAACAACAAATAATCCAATATCATCAAGCATTAACAAGATTTTTATAAGATAATCATGAAAGAAAAATAAATAAACAATCCATGCTCATAATATCAAAATCAAAGGTAAAGGTCTTGCTATCACACAAACCAAACTGCAATTTAAAGCTAATCAAGCAAAATCCATATAAAGGTTTCATCCAAATCCACATCAAGTTCTCATAATACATAGATAAGGAGAGAGATATAGTAAAAGGAAAAAAAATGGATTTCACAATCATCACTTGTGTCTCTTCAAATATTCCTTCTTCTTTGCTTAAATACATTCCTTTTGAACCCTAATTTAGCTATCTAAGAACTCTCTACTGTCACCCAAGATAAATTTAAAGGGGTATTACGTACACCTTTTATGGAATACATTTGCATATTTAACTATTTCAACAATTAGAAAAAGTGTTTGGAAACTTAAGTGAAAGTTAATACAACCCCAACCGATAATCCAAAAACCGCCAAAAAAAAAGTCATAAGTTACCCAAAATACATTTATTTTTTTTACACTATTTTAATATTTTTATATTAATGACAAAAAACAAATTTTAAATAGTTAAAAATTATTTACTCATCTTACTTTTTTACTATTTACTATTTTTACTTTCTAATTTTTTAATAAAATAAGATGATGATGATGATGATGATCAATTATTATTATTATTATTATTATTATTATTATTATTATTATTATTATTATTATTATTATTATTATTATTATTATTATTTAGATCAATTGATTATCCTTTAAAAAAAAGGTGGTTCAAAATTTTGTTTTTCCTATAAAATCATAGATATTTATAAGATTTGCAACATTGTTATAATATGTAATTAAATTAATTATTTCTAAAATATTATTAATATTATATTTATAAATTTTTAATATATAATAATAATATGAAAATATATATATATCTTTAAAAACAAAACAGATTGACTTGTTCTTTTTTATTGTTTTATATCTTAACATCATATAATATCAATTATATAACCAAACACTGGTATCAATTAAGAATAGCTATCGGCCACCGGCCATCAACTTTCAGTAATTAGCCATCAGCCGTTAGTCGTCAATCATTGGTTATCAATTATCAATTGTTAGTCATCAACAATAATCAATTGTAGAAAAATTAAAAGGAGATCATGACCCAAAGGAGATTATTTTGGTGTCATTACTCTAATGGTTTTGAGAAAAGTGTTTGGATTTTGAACACGTTTGTAGAAGCGATTTGGAACAAGTTTTGGAAAAGACCTTGTATGAAAAATATCTCAAAGGGTTTTTGATATTTGATAAAAGAATGTGTGAGACAATACGCAAAAGATTTTACAAATAGAATAAGGGATAATGCCTAAAGAATACAAGGAGACATTGCTCCAAATTGAGAGACTTTGCTCTTAGTTTTACAAAGGAGTCTTGCTCCAATTCTTGTATGTTTCTTGCATCACTTTGCCCCCTATTTATAGAGATTATTATATGTGAGAAAGAGGGAAAAAAAAACCCCAAAAACTCAAGAGAGCGGTTGGCAAACAAAGGGGACAGATTTCTATCCCCAATGCACTGTACTACACCCAGATTTTCTGGCTGTGTGCAGTCCAATGGCTAGTTCTTTTGAACTAGCCATTGGGGCCTCTTTTTAAGCCCCTTTATGGGCTAAAATATGCCCAAGATGTTGGGCTAAAAAATCCTTGCAAGGCCAGGCCAAAATGCTGCTTGAAAAGGCCTGGACACTTGGACCAAATTGAGCTTGGATCTTGAGCATACTATGGACAGCAAGTTGGGCATGTCTTCTAGGCTTTATTTGAGCCTTCTATGAAGTCCATCTTGGCTTGGTTTAGGGCTTCTTTTCATACTCTTCAAGTTACCTTTGAATGGGAGTA
Organism: Dillenia turbinata; assembly: GCA_037126225.1. NCBI lineage: Eukaryota > Viridiplantae > Streptophyta > Magnoliopsida > Dilleniales > Dilleniaceae > Dillenia > Dillenia turbinata. Next base: position 21,040,241 of record JBAMMX010000018.1, on the reverse strand, counting down.
AGATGGGCCTCATTAGGTGGACCAAATGGGGCCATTTTTGGGCCTAAATCTATACCATAATTCTGGCCCATTTGGGTCCAGAATTCGAGTCCCTTTTGCTTTTTATTTTTGAACCCTTTCAAGGACCCTTTTTGGGCCACTTTTAGGGTTTTTAATGTGCCCTTTTTATGGGCTACAAATCCCTCATTGGTAGGACTTTGGACTACCTTGAAATGAGCTTGGCACTTGACTTCAATCGGGCCTTGTGGATTCAACATTCTGGATAGCCTCTTGGACCAACCTTTGGGGTTTTATTTTTCTTCTTTTTTCTGGGACTGTGGACATGTTTCGTTCATGCATCTTGTGCGTCCAAGTTTGGCCTCTTTCAGGCCTTTTGTTGTTGAAGTTCAGCGAGTCTTCCTCGACTTTCTTCCTCTTCTTTTTGAGTTTGGTTTTTCCATGCTTTTTATCTTTGGAGTTTAGCGAGTCTTCCTTAAGCATTTTGCTCCACTCTTTCAACACTCCCACTCAAGTTCAGCGAATTGAGATCTGGCCTCCCCCTTAAGTCTTTTCTTTTCTCTATTTTGCTCCCTTTCGATTGACAGGGAGATTGTTGGATCACCTATATTTTTAGTATGGAAATCTTATTTTTTCTAATTTGATGTCGTATTCTTTGATATGCATCCTTTGTTAGTTCATAAAAAAGAACAAATATTTTTCTGAAAATTTTGCAAAAATAGAATTTTTTTCCTAAAAAATCATAAAATTGAAATTTATATCAAGATTCAAACCTTGGTTCAGGAGAAATAGGATGACAATCTTCGAACTTCACATTTCTTGGCCAAATTAAACATTGTTCCAAAGAGACTTGCAAATTGATGCTTTGTCCTTTGCCACCACCTTACCACCATGGAAGATTGGATCTTGCTGCTCTAATATCATGTAGAAAAATTAGAAGGAGATCATGACCCAAAGGAGATTATTTGGTGCCATAACTCCAATGGTTTTGAGAAAAGTGTTTGAATTTTGAACATGTTTGTAGAAGCGATTTGGAACATAGTTTTGGAAGAGACTTTGTATGAAAAATACCTCAAAAGATTTTTGAAATTTCATAAAAGAATGTGTGAGACAATGTTCAAAAGATTTTACAAAGAGAATGAGGGACAATGCCCTAAAGAATATAAGGAGACATTGCTCCAAATTGAGAGACATTGCTCTTGGTTTTACAAAGGAGACTTGCTCCAATTTTTGGGTGTTTCTTGCAGCACTTTTACCCTTATTTATAAAGAGTATTACATGTGAGAAAGAGGGAAAAAGACCCAAGAAACTCAAGAGAGCCATTGGGGAACAATAGGGACAGATTTCTGTCCCCCAATGCACTACACAATGCTAGATTTTCTGACTGTGTGCAGTCTAACAGCTAGTTCTTTTGAACTAGCCGTTGAGGCTTCTTTTTAAGCCCCTTTATGGGCTAAAATATGCCTAAGATGTTGGGCTAAAAAATCCTTGGAAAGCCGGGCCAAAATATTGCTTGAAAAGGTTTGGACACTTGGACCAAATTGGGCTTGGATCTTGAGCATACTCTGGACAGCAAGTTGGGCATGTCTTCTAGACTTTATTTGAGCCTCCTATGGAGTCCATCTTAGCTTGGTTTAGGGCTTCTTTTCATGCTCTTCAAGTCACCTTTGAATGGGCCTAAGATGGGCTTCATTAGGTGGGCCGAATGGGCCCATTTTTTAGCCTGAATCTAAGGCAAAATTCGGGTCCCTTTTGCTTCTGATTTTTGAACCCTTTCAAGAATCCTTTTTGGGCCACTTTTAGGGTTTTTAATATGCCTTTTTTATTGGCTACAAATCCCTCATTGGTCGGACTTTGGACTACCTTGAAATGAGCTTGGTACTTGACTTCAATTGGACCTTGTGCATTGGGCATTTTGGACAGCCTCTTGGACCAACCTTTGGGGCTTCATGTTTCTTCTTTTTTCTTGGACTGTGGGCAAGTTTCGTTTATGCCTCTTGTGTGTCCAAGTTTGACCTCTTTCGGGCCTTTTGTTGTTAAGGTTCAACGAGTTTTCCTCGACTTTTTTCCTCTTCTTTTTGATCATGGTTTTTCCATGCTTTTTATCCTTGGAGTTCGAGCATTTTGCTCCATTCTTTCAACATCAATCAATTGAATTTCATGAGTTAAACTAAACAAACTCTAAAATTAGAATATAGTAAATTAGATGTTGGGATGAATAAGAGGACATATATAGTCCAAAAGAAGCAAAATCACAAAACCAATTTACCAATAGGGCCGCCACCAAGTGCCTTTAGTTTCAAAGTCAGTGGGCCATGGCTCACTTGTACCAGGCCGCAACTGATGGTGCCCTGAGAGTCACGCAATGACTTGTGGAATTTCAGCACTGATGTTAACTTCCAACACAATTTTTGGCTATTTTTCTGCCTAAATCAGACTTCGATCAAGAGAGAGAAATTATAGCTCTGTTGTCTTGGCTTGCAATAATATGTTTAATTGCCTCAATCTAATATATAAAACTTGAGTTATTGTTGATTTTTCCATCATAGCATCAAAAGGGAGAGTGAGAGGGGGGGCAGCACGAGCCTTCTTTTTTTTTATACAAGAAGATACAATAAGCAAGATCGAAACAGGAAATGGAGGATGAAAATGGGGAGACTCTACCGCTTGAGCTATCCCTAAAGGACACATGAGCCTTCTTCCCTTCTTTGTTTCTTTTTATCTTTTCTTGATTTTTGTAGACCAAATATCTTTTTTCTAATGCTCATCAACCTATGAATGGGAAAACAATTTGAGCACATATATGATTAAAAACGATGTGAAAATATGATGAATTTCATGCAATGCAATATGAAAATTAACAATAAAATGAGATTGATCACAAATATGCAAGTTCTGAACGGAGGTTTAACAAAAGATCTTCATTTTCCTCATAATATTTAAACTTTTCATTATGTCCTTTTAGATTCATTGTTTCTCCTCCGTGATAATTAATTGAAGCATCCCTGAACTTTGACCACATAAATTTCAATCAAGTTCTCGACTTTAGTTTCCCTAAACCGACTCCATTGATGATGTAGACACTAGTTGCTAACATAGCATGGTACTATGTTATAGAAATTTTTTACTAGAAGCTGGCTTGAATTTGATAATTGTAGAATGTCCCCTCCCCATTGGAAGTACGGAAGTTCTTTTTTTTTTAGTGCAGTTGATTCGGATTTTGCAAAATAGGGCTATTATACAAGAAAATTTTGTCATTAAACAAGACGGTTAGAATTGAAGGTTGGGTAGCCAGACTTCCCATGTTTGACTAGGTGGGTGGTAATTACCCTATACTTGTCCGCGATTAGTTTTCTTCTGTAGTTTGTCTTCACACGAGTCCAACCTTCAACATTGCTTGCATTCTCCGAAATATGGAGTTATTTTTTCTTCAATAATAATAATAATAATAATAATAATAATAATAATAATAATAATAATCTCGCATTTATGATTTGCCACAATTTTGTCTAATAATATTTCTCGGTTGAAATACTAAACCATGGACAAGATTAATCATATTAGTTCGATCTTCAAATAGTTGCTACGCATATGAAAATGTTGTATCGCTGGATTCAGATTCATCCTTATGATTAATTAGTCTTGCCCTATTTTAGAATTCTTGGCAAAATCATCGTCCTCGTGCAATACCACTTTAAATTTGAAGGCACCCCATGAAAATGAATGGAGATATAAAAATTCCGCAGAGTAAAAATTCATTGCCCCACAATGCAATTTGGGAAGTGGATCAAGGTTCCCAGCAGCCAAGCAAAACCAAAGGGATCAAAGTGAATGGAGACATGTTATTCCAAAGGACTTTCAGATCCAGAGTTAAGGATATCGAAACCACGCAGACAAATGAGCTCCTTAGCTGGCATGGGCTCTTCAAGAATCAGTCCTCACTGAAAGATCATTAATTGCACCTTGTACGTCAAAAGGACTAAGTTTGTCACCTTGTTTTTGAATTTCCACCAAGTAATCTGAAACTGCATCATTCATGAGATTGGCAGGTGATCGTACGACATTGATCTAAACTTACCAGCAGCCCTCTTCCCCAAGTCATGGAAACAAATATTTGGACTTCTAAAAGGACATAGTACCTACATTAGGTCAACTGTTAAATAAGAAACTGAAACTCACTTGCCAATGAACATTTATAGTACAACAAACGCACCCAGAAGGTTTACTGGTGCTTCAAAAATAGAATATCAATTCCTAGAACTAATTTCTACCGCATCCCTAACCTGTCAAGATATTGCAAACTTGGCCTCCAGATAAACTACTTACTACCCGTCTCTCTAATTTTAAATAAGCTTCACTTGCTGTCACCTTGGAAGATCAATATTCAAAAATGGAAATATTGTTGGGCCAACATAATCAGACTAGATTGTAAAACATTGTATGGTCGCCGTAATCCGGAGTATACAGCTTTTCGGAACAAAGGATGCACGTTTTCTGTTAATATCTCCGAATCCAGATTCTCAACATGAGGCCATATCTGCAAATCAAGTATTTCATGGCATAAGATATATACAATAATATGACACACACACACACACACACACACACACATATATCAGGTAATGCTTCCAGCTTTTGAGAGAGAAGTAATGTGTCTGCAGACAATATTTATTTGGCCTAGATTACTATTCCCCCATTTGTTAATGCTTCTCAATTACTTGTAAATGTGTTTTTATCTCATTGTAAATGTAATTATTGATGTGCATAGATGTAAGATGTTTGCTGAGTGGTTGATAAGATTAGATCATATGGAAACAAGCAAGGTAGTGTGACTAATCTACAGGATTTGACTAAGTTGAGATGGAAGCATAGGCAGTATAGTAGCTGCTTTGATTACAATTTGGAAAGGATTCAGGAAATATTATGGATACAAGATCTAAACCATTTAATTCATATTGAACTTGAAAAAGTAATTGTGACCTAAAGTGTGTAAACAAATAGTAATCAAAGCTTGCAGGAATAAAAGATCACAAATTCCACTTCTTGTTACCGCTGAAGCGTATTGTCTTGTTATTGCTTTGAGATAGCCCAAAGTTGATAAACACCACTGCACCTTTTCAACATTTTCATAGCCATTATTTGCCATCCCTCCATTCACCAGACTGAGAGTGACAAAGTAAATAAACAAATCAAAATGCATTCACTATTTTGTGGGTCATACAATACAAGAAAATAAAGAGCAACAACATTGACTAAGCATCAATTCAAGTGGTAGAGGACCTTTTCTTGGATCTATCTCATTGTCCACATCCATTGCTGCTGAATCTTCACGATCAACGGCCATAGCATCTGTCTGAACTGACTGTATGCCCCGCAATTTTCCATCTTTAGATGCCTCAGGTAAGCGCTCCAACAGAACATTTGAAAAGCATTTGTACAGGGTAAGGAATAATACCTGTACAGGTTTGTTAAGTACATAGGAAACAAATCTAGACTATTTGCTAGACATTTTGGGGCCTCTTTGAGAATCCTGGAATTACGTGCACAGGATTGTACTTTGCTCCTGCATTATTCCATCTCATGCATGCAAATGGAAATAAATTTGGTCTAAACACATCACAAAATTTTGGTAGATGTGCAATTATTTTGTCATCTAAATTATGCATTGTTCATAAACAAAGAAGGATGGACATGGAAATAGGACTCAAATATAGTTTATCGTGAGCATGTGTTAGAACAATTCACATCACACCATTGCATAGTTATCTAAATTCATTTCAGAAACTTACAATGCCTATTTTCAATACTTCAAAATTTTCAATTCTTAAAAAAAGTAATAATAATAAAAATAAAAAAATTGGTGCTTACTAATTATCATGTTCATTGCATGAATCTTGTGTGCTGAAAATAAATAAATAAATAAAATAATCGAACAGTGAACAGTAGTTAAGAAAATATGAAATAATATGGGGATGACTACAACATTTCCCATAACGTCTTCAAATTGTCATAGAGTTGAGCGCAAAAAAGTGTTGACAAGGACACCACCCATTTTACAAACTAGTTCAGGACACAACATAATTTATTTAAGCAGCACTCAATTCGGGGATGAATAAATTGACAATATGCATTACCCTCGACTGTCCTGGACATCTATTGCCAGGCCTCTCTTAGAACATGATTTGGAGTTCGAACTTCGGAGAACAAGCACTTGATGTTTATAAAATGTTTAATGTGTTCTACACATAGAGTTACTTCAAGCAGTTCCATCAACTCGAACTAGAGAAAATTTGATAATAAATTAGCAGCAGCTGCTTCATATAAAATCAAGTGTCTATTTAACAAATTAAATATGAAGGTAGAATCACGAATAGAAAGGTGGTGCCTGAAAAGGTTTATGCTTACAGAGGAGTAAGAGGCTAAACCTCTGTAGATTTGATAGTTGGAAGAAAGAATCAATTCTTTCAAATTCAGATTAGACAAAATTAGGAATTATGTTCTCTTATAAATCCAGAAAGCTAGAACAATGCCAGTGAAGTTTACATCCGTTAAAATCTGCATTTTCCAATATCATTATAGGTTTTCATTCTATACTGTGTACACAAATTCCATAAGCAATTAAAATGCCTGTTCTTGCAATTCCTTTCACCTACAGGGGCCTACAAAGGTCATTACGATTTATCCCAAATCTTTCTCATTTGCACCTTCAGAGAATGTTTTAATTTGTCCCATGTTAAATTGAGAAACAAGGGTAAACTAGCATAATTCCTACAGGAAATGCTATTTACAAAGGCCACAGTGGCCCTAATTTGAATTGGGAGCTGTTGTGGCAATCCCTGATTGGTCCAAAGATAGCATAGTAAAGCATACTTTAATTCATATGGGCAATTAGGGGCTTCCACATCAAATCAGGGCCACTAGGACCCTGATAAATAGCATTTCCCTATTTCTACATATACACAACCAATCCAGCAAATATCAAACTTGACTTGTAAATGCAGTGACCCCTCCCCCAAAAATGAACATTCCTAGCTTCTAGAACTCGGACGTTACATATTAGTCCCTCATCTGGAAATTAGAACAGTTCAACCACCAATCAGCAGATCGATAAACATCCTTTTCTGCATTACTGTGGCATCCAAGGTTCCATCTTGACTAGTACATAGGGTGTTATATATTAGTCCCTCATTTCCCTATTTCGACATATACACAACCAATACAGCTAATATCAAACTTGACTAGTAAATGCAGCAACGCCTCCCCCAAAAATGAACATCCCTAGCTTCTAGAACCGGGATGTTATATATTAGTCCCTCATCTGGAAATTAGACCAGTTCAACTATCAATCAGCAGATCAATAAACATTCCTTTCTGCATTACTGTGCCATCCAAGGTTCCATCTTGGCCTCCCCAGAAAAGGGCATGATACCATAAAAAGGGTTTTGCAGAACTGCAACGTCTACTCAAAGGACCACCAGCAAACACTTAACATAGCACTAGACAAAATCTTCCTATTTGTATCCTTCTAATCAATGAGGAAAAAATTTTACAAGGCCAAAAAGTATACATTGAAAAATATTTTTTTTTTCACATTATAGATAATATAAAAAATGATTTTGAATTGTTAATACCTCATTCTCCCCAAGAGCTCGAGAAAGAAGAGCTTCGTTGGCTTCTAAGGAGTCCTTTACTGAGACCGCCTCTTCTTTTGTTCTCTCAGCACGTGATTTTAATCTTTTCATCCTCACAGGTTTTCGCCAAGAACAGGCTCACCATCCACTAGTGAGAGCTTTGATTCAGCATACTCTAACTCAGCTTTTGCTTTTTCTGCAACTTCTTCGGCTAATGCAACCGCCTTCTTGAGGGATGAAATCTCTTTCCTTAGATCACGAATGCGATTATATGCCTTACCAACTGCATTTCCAAGAATCTGTAAATCACAAAAAGAAGTGAAATTTCAGCCAAAACCATACACAGAGAGAATAGGTGTGTGTATTAGTCATATCCTGTGACTACTACATCTGTACACAGATGCATTATTTTGACTTTGACAGAAGAATGGCAAATAAGATTTCTCAATGACACATTAATGGACCATTTATGTACTTCTTACCTCCAATAATACCGTGCACAAACTGCATATTTTATTTTTACAAGAAAAGAAAAGAATTTTTGGACAGAAGGCTACATTAGTCACAGACAATGGGGGCATTCTTCAAGAAAGAAAATAGAGAGAAAAGCCATCAAAAGGGGAAAAAAAATATGAACTATCAGTCAAATAGTCAAGAATAGCCATTGAATCCCTTTATTTACCATGAGATGAGTAACCCTTTTAAAAAGTCTGGGCCTCCATAGAACAGAAAGAAGCTAAGAAAATAATCTTATGCTGAATTCCATGCACATTGAATGCACACAATCGATTTATTGTTCAAATGGTAAGCAAAGTTGCATAAAAGGTCAAAGAGATTAAGTGTTGACACCCAATTGCAAAAGCTTCCAAGCACTAGAGAAGGAAAAGAAAGAAAATATTTTTCTGAAATAATCCACCACACTCCCTTCGTCTTTGTGATTCTAGCACATTATCATTTGCATACTTTTATTTTATTTTATAACAATGAATCAGACTAACTTTATGCCCTCTTCATCACACTCCCTTCATCTTTGTCGTTCTAGCACATTATCATTTGCACAATTTAATTCTACTTTGTTACAATGAATCAGACAAACTTCATGCCTCCTTCACTATTTTCTAGACTATTGGAATCCTGACTACTTTAACATGGAAATACACATGCTGGGTTACAGTCCATATTCTGCTGTATTGTTGATGATTGGACAGTTAACTTATGAACATTGCAGCAGCTTTTAGTTTTACAGGTCTTTAAAACAGAACTGTCCTCCCCATTTTTTTATCGTAATCTTTAGTTCCTTTAGAAAAGAAGCATGTTAATCAAATTATATGACCACATCCCTCAAAGATATGAAATCATACGAAAATCATTTGATAAAGAAACAAAGAATCAATTGAGAATTCTGTATATTAGTACCTCCCATGGATGATCAGATGTGTGGAATTGCTCAATCTTTGATGGAGAGAACACCCATCTCACAATGGCTAAAGTAGATATAAGTCGATAACCCATCATTCGATCAATGGCAATAGCTATCAGTTGGGTGCTATTTTTCCAGTAAGAACTCACTTCAGTTATCAGCATCACTTGCCTATCCTGATCAGGACACAACTTTGCAAAAACTTGGCCATATCTCTCCAGGACAGTGATCAAATGAGTAAAACTTTTTGATCCAATGTCAAGAAGGGTTTGAACAACAATTTTCAGAGCTACTTCGAAACCATGAGAAGGAAGCACATTTTCTTCCATCCACGAAAAAACCTCGCGTGCAGACAGCCTTCCTTTCACCATACCTCTGAGTTCTTCAGAAAGTGAATATTGGCCAGTTATTTCTCTACCATCTTCTGTGCTGTATTTGAAATCTAGTCCACGCTTTGGAGGAAGCAACTCTTCTAAAGCAGGGGCATTCTCAACACTCTAGATGGACAAGTGAATATTTTGATTTTAGCACAAACAGAAGCAAGAAGCACAATAGCTTTCAAGTTCGAGAAAATCCAGTGGTACGTAACTCAATTAAGGAAAATAGGTGGACAATTATTGTAAACATGAACCTCAACATCATTATCATAAACTTTAAAATTGATTGTGGACACATGCTTATCAAGCAAAATGCACCATAAACAACCATCACAATCTGGACTACAATGAATGCTACTAAAAGCTACTAGTTACATAACATCCATTTAGCCAATAATGCTTTTGGTAAGCAAAAATTAACAATTTGAGCAAGATATATATGAATAGTTGCAGCTGTCCCAAGGGTACCACAAAGCTACATGGTTCAGAAAATCATTCAACGGATCATCTGCAACAATTACCACACACATTACAATCAAATGATCAATCTTGTATAAACTACCTGGAGATTCTAGGCATGATAGTAATCAATTTAGTAGAACATTTCCACTTTCCACAAATGAAACCAAGGGTCACTTCACTCTCAAATAATAGAAGAGCTCTTAAAACTTTGCTCTAATTTGTTTTATTGCCAAAAAAGGCTCCAGAAATGAGAAAACTCAGCAGCATGCTTAATCTCACAAACTACCATGCTCAAAATTAAGAGTCTTACTGCAATATTCAAGATATGAGGTCAGTCTCTCCAAAATAGTATGCTTCCTTTGGACGAAGGTGTGCTTTGTACTCCAGGATTTTCCACATAATGGACAAAGGACTTGTAATCAATGTTTTGAAACCCGGACCGGAATACGAACCGGTCACGTCAAGGGGTCAATGGATCACTGGGTCAAACCGGTCGGACCGGACGAAAAACCCGGATAACGTCATCATGATATCATAAATAAATTTAAATTATAATATATTAATAATTTAAAAAATCTACATATCTAATTACAAAATATTATCAAATCATATTCAAAATATATAATATTAATATAACATAATTTATTCATCTAAATATCTCACATAATTTAATACGAAATATTATTCAAATATATTAAAACTTAATTCAAATAATATATTAAAATATCAAAATTTAATTTAAATAATAAGAAAAGAACTATGAAGAAAAAATAAATAAATAAAAACCAAATGAAAACAATTGGGAAAAAAAAAAAGAAATGAAGAGGTGAGATAAAATAGAAAAGGAAAGGAAAGGGAAAAAGATGCCAACATAGCACTGTGGTCCGGTGGTTCTCATAATTCAAATAAATCAGTTCACTCTTGGTGTCCTGGGTTTGAAACTCTACAGTTGCTTTTTTTTTCACTAATTAAAAAACCCGGTTGGACCGGGCCGGTTTCCAGTCCAACCGCCTGGTCCAAGCCGGGTTTGACCGAGTTTGACCGGGTTTTTTAAATCAGGTTATTTTATAAAACCCAGACCGGCTCTTGGTCCGGTTCCCGATCGGACCGGTCGAACCAACCGGTTCGGTCCGGGTTTTAAAACACTGCTTGTAATGAGTGCTCAAGTTATCTAGGGTTCATTAAAAGTAGCTCACATCTTGTTCAACATATCTCAAACATAGATTTAAAGGGGCATAATTGCAAGGGCACATCAGTGTTTCCCAAATCAGAAGGAAATGGCTTGGGGAGCTCTTCAACAGAACAAAGCTCTATGCGTGAAACTCAAGCTAATCATCAGCACTTTAGCATGTGCACTTTTCAGTGTGTGCTCTCACTACGAAGGTTATAATTTGGGGTATATGCGTGAAAGCCAAGCTAATCATCAGCACTTTCGCATGGGCACTTTTCAGTGTGTGCTCTCGCTACAAAGGTTATAATTTGGGATATCTTCTTGAAGCGCTTTGAGGGGGCCACGGCACCCCAATGACTCTATTAGCTCTGACAATAATTTTCCTATATTTCATCCATATCTTCCAGAAGCATAGACTGGCCACTACAAAATTTTGAAATTTCATTACCACACTTTGAAAGAAAATTTATACATATATTGGCCCCTCCAAGAACATACCACTGGTTGTAATACATTTTACAGCAATGAAGCTCTTCAGTGCTTTCAATCCTGCTGCCATTTTTTTATGTAATTTTGTTTCATCCCTTCAAACCTACCTCTTGGTTGACTCACATGGTAAGCCTCCGGTACGCAAGTGCCTAACAAAGTTTATGGGCACTCTGTAACCATTTCCTATTCCTTTGAAGGATAATGCTATATTTACACCTAAAAGTATACCATTTTGTCAAACTTATTAATCATAGAAAGAATGCTGAACAATCTTTTAGTTGAGGGGAAAAAAAAAGAAATAAGATTTTTTTTCTAAAATATTAGTGACAAATTGGCAAAAATTATGGTGATACAGAAGGAACGCAGCATGTCAAAATCCCTCTCTTATGAGAGTCTATCATGTACTCAAAATAAACATGCCTCCACAACTCAAGGCTTCATGTAGAGTCTTCCAGCTTCACAGGTGAAAACTATTTCAAAATTTTAATATTTGTACAAAATCTCAAACTAGACGAACTTCAAAATTTGTACCACCACTAGCAAAATGGTCAAGCCGCTCATTTATAGTCTTTTCATGGATTTCAATGAAGTCATTAAACAGTATCAAAATTAATTTTGCCAACTTATGCTCGTTGATGTTTTCATTGACATTATCTAAGGTTACAAATAAATGTAGTCATTCATGAAATAGTGACTCAACACATGAAAAGGTAAACATGAGACTCGTTTTTATGAAATCACAAGAAACATGGAGAAATAGTCATGTTTGGCATCCTCATTTATAACATGTCATCGGTGTCAATATTGTAAAACTAATCCACATGAAGACCCCTTTCTCATTCAATTTGAGGTCATGTAAATTGCACTATGCTACGTGAAGGAACATGATTCAAAAAAGATATAATTCTCACAATATGAACCATAATTTCACCAAGCTAAGATAATATACATTATCCAGATTTTGTATGTGAGTTTTCTAGATCATTTTATTTCAGGAAGTTCTGTAAAAGCAACAGGAAAAATTGCTCAAATACCTGTGAGTGAAGCAAGTAACACAAAAAGAGAAAAGGTTGCTACAATTATTCATTTTTTTATGCAGAGGGAAAAAAATCGTGTTGCTAAGAAGAGGATTTGAATGGAATGATTAATACGTTCATAATAGTCAGAGCATTACCTGTTTAACTTTATCCCAATATGATAAGCAGACTTCCCTCTCCAGAACTTCTTGAACAAACACACGCTGCGGAGCCCATTTGGGGAGGTCCAAAACGTAAGCCCATTCTTCCCATGGCCAGATGAATTGGAAGTTTGACCTAAGAAGTTTAGAGGGCATTAATCAACATTAAAACAGAAAAGGGAAGATGTTAAAAAGAATAGATATCCAACTTGCCAGTAGAATAAAAAGGCGTACAGCTTAAATTAGCGAAGGACCATATCAACAGCAGAAACCAACCCAAAAGAGAACAAGGCATATCACTAACCTTGAATAACAACAAATGACCTGATATATTCAAATTTAGCCATCCATAGAAATAGCAAACATGAAAAATGCCATCTCAATTAACAAGCATTAGTTTAATTGGAAACAGGAGTTCTCAACCTAGTCCAATTGAAAAGTAAAATTATTTGGCAAAAGGTTTCAACCGCAAATTAATGCCAATGCAACAGGGCATTAGGATAAGAATCGAACAAACACCACTTATTATGAGACATCCTCGATAGTGAAAATTTTTGTGTCCTCATCTTCTAACAATTGAAATTGTAGCCCAAAATACAATTTTGCTATGAGAACCCTGTGTTCAACAAATAAACATTTCAAAGCAACAACAAATTTTATGATGATTTTGTAATCTACGAGAGTATGCTTTTCTCTTATCAGTTATGTTTAGATTTCCCTATCTATTTTTTTAAATCCAACCTACCTTTCTCCATTAAATCTTTTATATTAATTGGTTGTCTTGCATGGTATTAGAGGTGGAGCATGATGGTTTTGATTTTAAAACTTGAGAGGGTCTTTTAATCCCTTTTAACTTTATATTCTATGTTTGGACCCCCCACGTAGATTTCTTTGTCAACTTGGGCTTTTGAAACAATTTGTTTCCCATATTTGATACACCAATAATAGGATTATAACACGAAGTTCTAAAACTACTTTCTAGCTTTTTAGGTTTCAAAGATAATAATTGTTCTTGTTCATATAAGAATGCTGCTGCAAAATTATAAAGCATCGACACTTGTTGGACTCATGCATCTATTGTAAAATCTGCATGGATGTCCAATTTTTTATTTATTAAAAAAAAAAACGAGTCACATTTTCGGAATACTCCTTGAACCCTTCCAAAACATATTTCAAAACACTTTAGAGACACTTTAAATAGTTAAAACCACTTGACATTAAATGATTATATAGCATAATATACTAATAAGCTAGGAAGTACAAATACTTCAAACCCTTAGTTGCCAGTATCGGACCTGATTACTTTATATTCAAGTTGCAGGATACAACTAGTATACATAGTTGGATACAAACTCGGGACTTAATTGAAAATTCTTTTCAGGAAGAGGGGCATAAGTGTAAAAATAAAAAATTAGGAGGTGAAATTTATTTATAAAAGAAAAAAAAAAAAACCTAGAATTTAGCATCTAAAAATAAGAAAAATGAAGAGAGAAGCCAGATTTGCAACATAGAGAGAGCTTGAAGCTTCCTTTAGATTTTGGATAGAGAGCTGAAAAGGGGGAGGGGGAGAGAGAGACAGTGAGAGAGTCGGTCATAGCAGAAGACGAAGAAAGAAAAGCTCCTGATTATGATTGGTTCTTCCCCATTCTTTTTATTTTCCTGAAACTCTTTCTTTTCTGTTATGTTCTCATTTGCTCTTCTACTCTTCACTGCCTCCATATTTTGAGTTTAGAGAAACCAACCCCTCTCTCTATCCCCCCCTTTTTTATTTTCACACTTACGTTTCTACTTTTCTCAGTCAATCTACCTTCTCACCCCCCCAGGCCTCAAGCTGTCGACCACAATCTTTTAGGGCTGTTTGGGAGTGAGACAAACCACAAAGTTAGATCTTCAATTTATATTATTTATATATTTAGTTCAATGTCTCTGTACCCTAATTTTAGAAAATTTGACATATTTTTGAAGCTGAATCAACACCATATTTCTATCCATGATTCTTAGCTTATAAGATCTCTTCTTTAAAAGTAAACTTTTGTAATATTTGAAACATCGAAATCCCATTGCGCTAGTTTATCAATGCTATTTAGATTATATACCTAACTTTCGTAATATTTGAAACATCTAAATCCCATTGCCCTAGTTTATCAATGCTATTTAAATTATATACCTATATACCTAAAAGCGAAACAACTTTATGATGGGTTCCACCCATATGAGTGTCCTACTTATTAGAAATTTATCACAACCCATGCATGCTTCGTAGTTGAATAACAAAGAGCTCTCATATTCGCTTCCAAACTCATAACTATGCTAGCCTTACGACATACGCTCCTCAAAAGTTTGGAATTCGTTGCTCACTTGAAACCAAGTGACTATACAAATTATACAGAAGAATCACACAGAATATGAAATCTTAACAATGCAATTTTACCCGGGGAAAATTTTGAAGGAATGACAAGTGGAGACAACATATCCATACCAAAATTCTATGGGAAGTATCAAGATTAAGAAAAGTAGAGCATCACCGTAAGAAACACAATGTATGAAGCTACCGAAAGAGGCTAATTGTTCAAGGGATTAGAACAACAGTAATGACTAGATGAATAGAACATCACTTGCTAAGCAGGAACATGGCACCACATATCACGAGGCAAACAAAAGGATATTTGAATTTTCACAAGATCAAGCAAAAGCAAAACTAAATAGCTCAGAAAGCCACATCAAAGAACTACATAATAGAAATCAGATAATAAATCAGAGTAAAACAAAGCTCCAGCAAACTTTGTGGGCAAAATCAACAGAAAACTTGTATAAACCTAGTCTTACAGGTGATGTGAGAACCAAAGGATGAGCCTTGTTCTGCATTCCATATCTAAATCAGCTATTCTCTCAAAAAGAGCTCGCACTGCACCAACAACAACTGCAGGGAAGGCTCCAGGAACAGCCTAAAACTTGTTGCAGTCAGGAAACGTGAAAAAATGGGAAAAAAATAATAAGAAGACAAATAATAGAAAGGGCAAGAAAAAAGGAAAAGACAATGCAATGAAAAATAAAAGCCACAATTAAATCATAGCACTTTGAGAATAATTTATTTACCTTACACAGGTCAATTATGACAAGTGTATAATACATTGGTTTGAATGGGGGATGCGGCAGTAAAAGCAGCTGCAATAAAGAGGGAAAAAGAGGATTAAAAGCATATTCCATGGAGAAGATAGACTACCCTGCTAGCTGAGCCAAGAAAAAGAAAAAATCGATGCATAAATCAGCTTTCCGAATAGATTTTAGTTTTAAGTGGAATCTTTGCTAGCGGATTTCATTCAACTAACAAGGGTTTCAATCCAAGATATCCAAAATTTTTTCGACTAATCCCACTGCTCAGACTGATACATGACAGGACTTTATGAACTCTCTCAAATTGCTATAGTTCACCAGAAACAAAAAGACATTCACCTTGTTTAAAATTAGGGAAGAACACTGCCAAAAATATATCAGTAAGCACTAGTATGGATTATCTAGCATTTTCAGCATCACTTTAGTATCAAGTCCATTGTACCGTATGGAACCACATGTAACCTACAATAAGCTACAACAACATTACACTACAGGGTCAAATATATTTGACAAATTTCAACCAATTTAATGTATACAATAATATGACCTAGATTCCATTATATAGATTGCTCAATTCAAGAGTATCTAAGGTGCTAACAAAGAATCAGAAACAAGAAAACATATTTTCTGTTCTTCATTCTGGTATTCTAACAAAGAATTATATAGCTGAGCATAAGAAAAAGTTGGAACCCAGATTTAGTATTAGAAGCACAGTGACCACAAAGTTCAAAATAACATAAAAAAGCCAACTCCATCAGATTATTTAGAGGACTTTCAGCCTAAGCCATTTAGGACCACCATCCTGTCTTGATGAAGATAGAGGAGAGATCAGCAGGGTCTAACTCCTTTCCATTTTGAAAATGTGCAACCAAAGGTGGAGGGCATCAGGAAATATTTAAAGTGTTTATGGAGGGAAGGGGGGTTGTGGTCATGCTAGTTTTGAAAAAGGAGGGAAAAAAGAAAAGGAACATAGATCCAAGTACCAAAACCAGAAATCAACTATTATATGATAAAAAGCAACACCAATATAACTGCATATTCTGATGAACCAATTCAAAAGAATTTAGATGTCAACGTACAAGCAATATAGAGAGATATGATTGCAGACTTTTATGACATAACAAAAATAGTAAGAGGCAATGCAAAACTCACTTAAAACTAAAAAGAGAGGTCTTTATTTAAGGAGTTTGATTATAGCAATTCAAGAATCTCACCTGTGAAAATATTGTTTCCGCCATAAGATATTCATATCTAAAGGGCACGGGCAGGCCAACCATGTAAGAAGCACATTCCTTTCGACTAGCTTTGCAAGAAGCAAGAAACCAAAATAAGAATAACAAGAGACAGAAGTCGAAAAAAACAACTAAGTAATTAAGAAGCACAAAAAGGAGAAAAAGGGAAATAATTTTCCCAAGATAAATTTTAAGAGGGTTAACCTGTCCAAGCATTCCACAAGAAACGAAATAGAGAAAAAAATGTCAGACTTACTAATTCAGGCAAGGTCATACCTTTCTTATTTCTTGAGAACCATAGGAAGATAGAGCCAACAACAAGCCACCACAACATCATACGTGTTTCATGCCTGATTATCTAAAGTATAAGCTAGAAAAGAAAAAGATCATATTGCATCTCCATTCCCCTGACGTTGAAAGAAATGGTAGGGGTAGTCTCAATGAAGTAACATTTGATTATGTACTGCTTATGCACAAAAGAAGGAACTTGAATCTCATTGCTCCAATGCCCAGGAAAAGACTGTTGTATTAAGGTAACTGATTTTAGTGCCAGAGTCTGGTGACTAGCAACTATAAGATCATCAATAAAGTTTTATCCAGCAGGTTGAGAAAGATTCTAGTGGAGACCACGACTTATACCCAAAGTACTTTTTTTGATATTTAGCAACGGTAGCGACTCGAAAACATTGATAAGAGAGTAGATTTTGTAAAAGGACCACAATTAAGGGATTTGGTGTTGGGCAGAGGTTGTGGATCACAAGTTTTCTATCTTCCATAGGATTTCCACAACCTGGGCTTAGTTTTGGTGTCTGGAAAACACAAACAAGGCGATCTTTTATCTCCCTTTTCTTTCATCCTATTCCTATTGAGATAGTTGATAAAGGAAGAGAGTAAAGTGCAGTTATATTCATGGTTTGAGAGTGACTCTTTCGAAAGGTTATAGACTATCTTGCAGTTACAATTGATACCACTTTCTTCCTCAAATGCTCACAAAGGTTTTTCTTTTTAACATGTGCATGTTTGCTGGTGCTTTGGAGAGAGAGAGAGAGAGAGGAAAAAAAAAAAAAAAGACGTCCTATGATTAGCAGAACTAGTAGTAGTAAGGTGCGCATCATTAATATTTGCAACATTTTGTGCAGCTTTGCTAGCATACTAGAGAGAAGTGCAATGATCAACAATCAACATTGGATCCTTACCTAGTTAGAGGCCCCTTGGGGAATGATTCAATATCAAACACTTTTGGATCTTGTTATGTGATTGGAGAGGTTATCCATACTTTGGTTGGTTATATTATAGTGTAAAACCTTATGGGTGATTTCTCCGAAATGACTTTTGTAAAAGAAACGATCCTGCTAATCGGGAGATTCTTGGGGAAATCAAAGATTCTCAATTAAATCCCAGGAACTTAATATCTTAGAATATGGGTTTAATAAATCTCCAGTTTCCCACAAAAGTACAGCCTCATACAGTTCATCTTAAGAGTCCAGGGAAGTGCATTGCCCACGAAAAACACTCAATTCCTTCAGTGATAAGAACTAATTAAATAGAAATGGCAATAATACAAAACTTCGCTTTTGGAAACGTTGGTGAGAAAGGGATGCTTCCTCCTCTTAGACATTCTGTCGATAATTTTAAGTTAAGCTGCTATTATATGTTCTATTTTTATGGACTGCTTGCCATACCAAAATTCATGTTCATAAAGATATTGAGGACAGGAAGATATTGATATCAGTTCTCTTAATCCTTATATGCTATCGTCATCAGAGAAGAAGATAAGAGTTTTGGGTGTTTTCTAGTAAAATCCTTCTGAAATCACCATCCATCTTTCTGTATCTCAACCAATTTGCTATATCCAGAGCTCATATTTTCCCTTCCAAAGTCAAGAACTTACATGGATTAGCCATTCCTAATAGGACCATAGAGGAGGCCTAGCAAGGCACTATATTCAGGCATGCTTGAGCAGTTTCTGGGTCTCTAAAACACTTAGAATGAGCGTTTCAGTAATTTTGGTAGCATGCTGCCTGCTCAAGGTTAAAGATGAACTGGGACTCCTATTCTTTTGCAACATGAACTTCAAGCTTAAATGCCCATACAGATTAAAATTTATCCAGTGTTAAGTAACCATTTGGCATGAAATCTACAATAAGTACCCAGAAAGAAAAGGCCAGCACAATTCTAAGCTTTTATATTATAATTAAACATCTTCACTGAACAAATACTTTAGGAGGGAAAAAGTCAGAAAATATCATAATCAATTCAGCATGTAATAATGTGCAAACAAAAAGTTTATTTTTTAAAGAATACGAACCAGCCATTCAAAAAAAGCAGCACATCAAGCAGATATTCTTCCACAACAAACCGGTCAATAGGCTGTAGGTCCTGCAACACACCAAAAAGAATAAAGGCATTCCAAAAGAGTACCCCAATCTCCCGCATTCAAAATTACAGCTTGAATTCCAATGTCAAATCCTAAACACAATCTATCATCGACCTGATGATGTTTCCTAATATTTGGGAACATGGATATTTGCATGTTCTCCTATTTATTTATGTGGGCTTCAAAAATAATATATGGGAAGAGCATGATATGCTCCCAAAATTAGCATTATGAAACTAAAGCGAGAAGTTAAAAATCAACTGAAGCAAATATAAGAAAGACTAATATAAATAGTTGCAATAGCTAGGATCAAGCATAAGATACAGAATACAGTTAAGCTCATCATTTTTCAAAAGAAAGTAAACCAAGTTCATACAGTGTGAGAGTAGACACAGCAGAGCCCAAGTTCATAAAACCAATAAACCTAGAGCAAGTATTTTTATACTAGTACTCCATGAGCATTTGCATCTACCAACATATAAAGTACCTCTATTTTATTTGCAGGAAATATATTGAGCCTGTGTATCCTTTGAGGATACTTTGACTCAGCCTCATGCTTTTCTTTGCCGAGTGTAATTTCCGAAAGCGTTGAAGGTAGATGAGGTTGCTGAGGACAGCTGATTGGACCTATATCATGGGATTTCCCAGCAACCAGCCGAGCTTCAAATGAAAGGTGAGGTCTGGGAACTGCAAGTGAGAACAAAAAAATTGGCCATACAGTAGGAGTTAAAAAAATAACAATTAAAAAACAAGTAGAATAGTGAAAGCGCAATCTTCTAGAGATAGGACAGCAATCAAATAAATGAAGAGACGAATATAGAATAGACATATTTTTAGACTTCTCATATTGGAAGACCCACAAAAGATGCCAAAATGGATGTTGTTCATCAATGGATCTGATTAAGAGTTTTTCAAAGTCATAATATGAGCTAAATGAATATCATCTCAATATACTTGTTCATGAAGATTCATCTGCAGTTTACCTTCATGTCAATTTCCATTGGAACTATCCAAAACAATATATGGAATATGTGCAGTCAAACAATTATGATACATGAGAAACTAAAATAATACATGAGTTTTCTCTACAAGTAACTTAATTGGCAAATGATAAACGAGAGGAACTAAATATCTTCAGGGCAACCTGGATTTGATCAATGTCAATAACTAATATGACAGGCTAATAAGCATTCTCTACAAAAATTCACAATCCTAAACCATTTGACTTCAACATTATGAAGAATTAGGTTTCTTCATCAACAGAATGAAAAAGGTAAATTTTAATGCCCTTCTCCTCCACATGAATCTAGCACACAAACATGGCTGGGCACACATAAACACACACATAAAAATTTGCAAGTGCAACAGAAACAGAAAGATAAAAGCTTTGTCTAATAGATACAAAGATCTTACAGACACAAAAGACACAATGCAGCCATTCTAGCCTTGAAAAGAAAACGTGAATGTACTAAATTGTGGAGTGTCACTAATAAGCAAAATATCTGCATTAAGTCATACTCTAGGTCTTTTACGTTTTAGTAAATACAGCTAAACATTTGGGTTTTTGGATATTAAATGCATCCAAATATGTTTACAGTGATAGTATTATTACTCATATGTGTGGGTCATCCATTATTCTTTGGTTAGGAAGAAGAATTGCAGAACAATAAAACGTTTCCTATAATAAACAATATAAATCCCAGAAGAGACTATGGAGAAAAACACTCGGGGAAAAAAAATAACAAGCAAATAAATGAATTAAAGATAGCAGGAGAGTTAAAGCACAAGTATGACTAGCAAAAAAGAAGTACCACTATCAAGTTTCCAGCCATTTCTGGATAAGTCTTGAATTCGATCCCATAAATCCTCCAGGAAATCCTGAAGAAAAAGTAAAGAGAAACTAGAGTTAGGGCACAGCTCTCACTCTCAAATACTGTGCAAGTGCACTCACGCAATGATAACACAATAAAATATGCTGACAGAATACAGTGTCAATTTAAAACAGCACCATTTGGCATTGCCTTTGCCCACAAAAAGAAGAAAAAAGAAATCAATTTTACTTCCGAACATACTTAGCGCTTAGGTAGAAAGCACACAGAAGCAAAAGAGACATTGGAAGGGACAAATAAAAGATAAAACAAACACCTAGAAGCTTATCCGGAAACTAATTATTCAAATTGTAAGAAACTTTATTACCTTTTCACTGTCAGTTTTCCCAGTTTCATCGTCATCTTCTTCAAAAACAGAGAAACCCACGTCAGAAGAATGTTTTCTTATACTTAGATAAGCTTCTATAGCAACCATTACCCTCTCTATTTCCTCGGGAACTTGCTGCATAAAGATAAGCATTGTTACCAAGTGGAGGCTCAACTTATCACATATTCAGACACTCCCAAATGTGAAAACAAAACAAAGTTGTACAAGTTTGGAGTAAAGAAAGAAGAAGAATTTCATAACTACGGCATATTTATAGCACATGCTCTTTTCCACATAAAGGATGATAGATTTTATTCTCAACACAGACAAGAACAATGGCAAACAATGTGCACCTCAACAACCAAAATCAACTAAGCTCGAGCACCAAATCAGTTGAGGTTGGCCATGAATGTGCTTAGGTTTTACAACTAAACCCTTTTGTCTCTATCAAATATCATGACAAAGGTTAAAAATTAACAAATAACGTTTTACTGCATCTCCTAGAACTTGCTCAGGTTTTCTCTATTTAATGTGCACCTTAATGATGATCACTATAGCATATTTTTTATCATAAAAGATCCAACATCACTTCAGAAAAATTACAGATGAAATGAACAATCATGAGCCATTAGCCTGCAACAATCCTAAACAACATTCCAATCACACTTATTATGGTAATTAGTCCATAATAACACCATGAGTTCAAAAGAGTTGATGACTTCTGCAAGCTAAGTAATGTTACTGATTACTATGAAGAGCATAATATCACAATGGGCAGATGAGTGGCATGGGTCAAATTACACTGCACTCTCATTCTATCTATTATTCATTATTGATCAAACTGAACACCAGAGAAAAAATGAGGAAAAAAAATATAGTGGAGGATTTGCTCCACCTAGGAGAAAATATAATAGTATATACAGAACATTAATTAATAAAGAATAGCCTCCTAACATCAGCAAATGGCTAAGTGGTGTTTGGATGCACTTAGAGAAGTGCTTATTTACTTGTTCATGTAAATTTTAAACTTCCCCAACCAAAACAGTTTAAGATTAATAATAAATTTAATTGTTGTCGTATAAAGAAAACAATTATATAGGTGAGTATGAGATATGAAATAGAGTACAATAGCATAGAAGAATCCATATAGCCGACCACACTTAGTGTGATAAAGACTTGGTGGTGGTTGTTGTTGTATTCTATTGAAAAAATTCAATTTATTATTAAAAAAAATACATTTTTAATAATAACTTTTTAATTAAGTTGACAAATATTATTTTCTCGATAAGACAAAGTAGCCCATAAGTGCCTCTCTAAAGAGGAACTAAACACACCCTAATTCAATCTTGAATTGAAGAGAGCCAGCCAAACAGTTGAGATGCCTGACAGCAGCCGTGGAAGTAGAGCAACAAAAAAGTAAACAGGAAAACCATGAGGAAATTGATGAGAACGATTCATGATGGCAGGACAAACAAAGACGTCTATAGCACGCAGCAAAAATATAGAAGAGCATACTCATCCGACAAGCATATTACCCTTCTTTAATGACTTAAGAACACCAACCATATAAAAGCAAGGAGTTTTATCACAAGCGACATATATTTACCTCATTCAGTTCAGCTCCACCCCAAGGGAGACAAGATAATATGCAAGTTACATAGAAGTCTGCACGAGGCTGCCAAGAAGGGTTCCCTTTCTCCTCATCCACTGATGTGGCAGCTGAAGATAACGTCTCAAAGAGAACCACGAGCCCCTGGTTGAAGAACTTTACTGCACATCTGCCATAAAAGTCATAACAAACATGAATCAATTCTATCAAAAAAGAAAACCACAATAAATACAAATCACGTGAACAGCATTGTCTTCTATCACAGAACACATCATCTAGTTGTATGGCTTTTTGAGAATATAATATTCTAATAGAAAATTAAAAGAAGTTCCAGTAGTGCAAAAGCATGCCAGTTGAGCAGCCAACTCCTAGTTCCAAATAGAATGACCGTGTAATAAAGAAGTGACAAGATATTACATGTCTGAGCAAATGGAACAAGAATTCTCTAATAGGATATATAACACGCGAAATGCTAAGCCACTGCTGATATACATGAGTTTCAAAGCATACAGAAGATGGTCAAAGAAGCAAGAAAATTTATGGCTTAAGCTAAAGAATTATTTACTTTGATTTGGGACCACAAATTGATTTACTATCGCTATCTTTAAACATCTTTTTTGACCAGGAGGCAAAAGATAAAGATAAAGGCTTAGTTGGGGTTGAGGACTGATACAATGTAAATGTCGACCAATGCATTTCAGTTAAGAAAGGTCAGTGAAAGGTAAAGATGCATTCTGCAATGCTGAAGAAGGAAACAGGTGCATGCCCCATTCTAAAGTGACAGCAGAAATCACTAGCATATGTGACCTTAAAATGGACCTAGTTTGAGTCAGGAAGTCAACCTTGTGGACTCTGATTGATAGATTGTTCCCAGGAAGAGCACCTTTGAAAACTGCCAGTTGGCTCTTGTGATCCAGAGATCCATATTGGGTTTCAACAATAATTAAAGGCCACTACATCACGGTTTTAAAGGCATTGAAAATGATTGTGACCATAACCATATTGGTTGCGGCAGGTTACGCAAAGGAGTACTGGTGACACCAGGAAATCCTCTTTCTTTCAAATAACATCAAAATTTATTGATACATGGATACTAGTTATATTATATAAAATATGAATCCCTTCAAAGAATTTTTACTAACTCCATTCTCAGTACTTATCATTCAAATTATTTTAAGCAATCCACTAATTTAATTACCATTGCATCATTGCATTTAATTTAAATTATTACTAAAAATTTATTAGTTAAAAGTCATAAATCAAAACTAAAATTACTATTTGGTTAGAAAATTAAAAGAAGTGTATTAAGTATGCATATTTTACCATCTTGGAACAAGAAAAAGAAAGAATATTATATTTATAAATGATGTACTAGAAGAAATATTTATCTAAAAGAAAAACCTATGGAAGAGAGATGGCCTGGGAGTGACCCTTCCCCAGGCTGGAGACCAGAACCAGCATTCCAGTCCCAAGTAAATATGAACCTTAACTGAAACCATCCGAATGGTTCGAGTCCCATACATTTCCTGTTCCAGTCAGGTTATTATTATTTATGTTTTTAACATGATATGTTTCACTTTCATTGGACACAGAGAGAAAATGTGGTCGGCGAGAGAGAGAGAGAGATTTAAACAATATGCTCCTAATTCCTCCTCAAAGAAAATGCAGAGTTGATACTTTACCACATGCAGAGAAGCAATCAATATCATAAATGTTCTACATACCAAAACAGTGAGAAACCTCATCAAAATCCAAATCCTGTCACAGTTATCCAAGTCCAATGCATCCTGGAAATGATCACAGAAAAAGGCACAAGGAGAATGAATAGACAAATCATTAAGGAAAATACATCTTACGAAATAGCCCATAAGTAAACACATAAGGAAAAGTATGAAGCTAAAGGAATGATTATGGTTTCAGCATCTGCGAAGCAACATGTGCCGAGCAAGTAGATATTTATGTATATAGATGCATACACTCGCAGGCAACTGAGTATCTAGGTGTGACAGCACTGTGCATGTAAACATTAGGGGTCTATAAACAATTATCAAGTTCAAATTCACTGCACAAGTCACAAAAACATGAAAATTTTTGATGGTTTGTTACACAACTCAAGGCTGCAAAGAGAAGGCTGCATATATATACATCCACCCCCGCACTAAGCCGGGGAGCCCTTTTTTCTGTTACACAGCTCAAAATTTGTTTACTATTTTCTACCAATGGATATCAAAGCAAAGGCCGACCCCAAATTTTCAGATTAAGGCTCAGATTGTTGTTGTTGTTGTTGTTGGATATCAAAGCAAAGTTTGTGAATCAAAAAGCTAAATTATTAGCAAAAAAAGCCATAGCTTGCACACCTGCAATTTACTTTGGGTGGTCTCCAAGATTTTTGCAACAAACTCTTCATTCTCCAAGTTCAATAACCCAACCTGAAAACACCAAAAGAAGAAGACCCAATCACATCTAAAAAGCAGGTGAACCTGCAGATCTGTTCAACACTAACATTTACTAAGAAGGGGCCAATCAACATGGATATTTGGAATACCAATGGCCTATCAAGACACAGGGGTAAGTTGAAAATTGAAACAAACTGCACACTTTCACTTCTCCAGGAGAAATCACAACAGTTATGCAAGTCCTCCTTAAATGATTTCATGTATATATACATCTAGTAAGACAAAAAGACTGTAGAATTGATGAGATCTACAGAAAAGTGTGAATTTTGAAATTCGTGTCAGGAATGATATGCTTGCAAAAGCTAGATACAGATAACCTTTCAGGTTTCTTGGTAGGTTTCATGACAAGCATATTACATGTTCATTCTCAGGTATAGAAACATAAAACACATTTACAAGTCTTTTAAAGGGAGAGAGATTTAGAAAATAGAGAAGTACAATACCACCGTGCAGTAAAGAGGAATCTTGTGAGGCAATTGTTCAGCACATTGAAGAAGGAACTGTCAATATCAGAAGAAAAAGAGTACGTATTCAAAGGTTGCACAAACAAAATTTAATTTCCATGCTATGAACCGAATGGAAAAGAAATTCACTTTATATGAATTTTGAATAAACTTTTTTAAGAGACTTCATTTGTAAATGAAATCACTCTATCGTGACTGAAAGATTAAAATATAGGATATTCAATTGCATTCATTTTCTTAAACAACAAAGCAGTATGTCAGTTCAATTCTAAAGTTTGTTATTTAGTACGAATTAAGAAGTAATTATGTAAGACCCGCATACAGCAACAACAACAACCGCCTGAACCTTAATCCCAAATTTTAGAGTCAGCCATTTGAAAGACAAATATAGGAGAGATGTAAGACCCACATGCAATTGTAAATATCATTCACAAATCCTGTGTTTTCTAAGAAGATTACAAATTCACGTCTCATGAATTTTGATAAGAATTGAAGTCCATTTCTTTTTCTTTGGGCCTCCAAACAACCAAAATACTGAACCCTGAAAATTTTTTATATAATTCATCTTTTTTTTTTCTAATTAAAAAGGGTGGATTGATTAATAATACATATAGTGATATGAAATAGAGTACAATGGCATAAAAAGATCGATATGGCCTACCCCACTTAGTGGGATAAATGTTTGGTGGTGGTAGTTGTTGTTGTTGTTGATAAATGATATGAATAATTTTACAAGTCCAAGGTGCATGGAAAAGCAAGAACATGCACAATGTTGCTCCAATAGTACCAGAACAGCGATTTCAATTTTCAATTTCAAAAATACAAAATTAACATTAAACAAATGTATAGTATGTTTTTTTTAATGTTTCATGTCGATGAAATTAACAAAAATTGAAAGCAAAGCACAGAGACATACATCCAAGATATCATCCCGAGAATGCTCAAGTTCACGCCAAAGTCCACTATGGCAAAATTCCTGCAAGCAAGCACACAAGTCAGTCAGTAATGGAGAGTACAGAGAGAACAGAGAGAGAGAGAGAGAGAACACAAAAGTGAAAGTATAAAACTGACAATATGTTCTTTGAAATCGGTGTTTCCTCCATATTCAGGGCACTTCTCGCCGATCCGCAGAAGCAGACCTCTCCAACTACTGCCGCTCATTGTCCACACTCACAAACAATAGAGAGAGAAAAGAGAGAGGAGAGAGCGAGAGAAGGACAACGACAAACGGTCACGAAGACTCAGAAACCCTATTTCCTCGAGTGTCTCGGAAACCCGAGCCAGAAAGACTTCAGCCCTAACTACAAGAGAGAGAGGAGAGAGAGAGGGACGACGACAAACGGTCACAGAGACTCAGAAACCCAATTTCCTCGAGTGTCTCGAAAACCCGGGCCAGAAAGACTTGAGCCCCAACTACAATAGAGAAATAATAGAGAGAGGGACGACGACAAACGGTCACGGAGACTCAGAAACCCTATTTCCTCGAGTGTCTCGGAAACCCGAGCCAGAAAGACTCGAGCCCCAACTAGAGTCAAGTTCTAAATTATATCAAAAAAAAAAAATTCTTAAAATAATTTTGCCAAAAAAATTTTTTAAAAATGACCTAAATTAATCGAGTTTTCAAAACTCTACTAACAATGATGAATAATATTGATCGAGTTTTCAAAACTCGATCAACATAAGTTATTTTAGGAATATGTCTGAAGAATAGGTTATTTTAAAAAAAAAAATTCATTTGAGGTCAATTTCCAACATGTCTTCCCTAACTATCCCACGGGAAAGATGAAAAGGGATCATCAGCGGGAGAACCCATTTTATAATCTAATCCCAAACGGGTCGGGTACATCAAATTCGGGACAAAAATGATCCTAATTTTTTTAGACAAGTAT
Source organism: Dillenia turbinata (assembly GCA_037126225.1). Taxonomy (NCBI): domain Eukaryota; kingdom Viridiplantae; phylum Streptophyta; class Magnoliopsida; order Dilleniales; family Dilleniaceae; genus Dillenia; species Dillenia turbinata. The sequence goes on along the minus strand of JBAMMX010000018.1, from coordinate 21,012,180 downwards.
GGAATTGATCAAAAAAATAAAAAAAATCTTAAAAAAATATTCAAAGGAAGAAATTCGATTTTTAACCTAAATTGATTGAGTTTTCAAAACTCGACCAATACTGTTCACGCACTGTTCATAAGTTGATCGAGTGTTCAAAACTCAACCAACCTCTATGTGAATAGTACTAATCGAGTTTTAAAAACTTGACCAATATATGAATGGTGCATGAACAGTAATGATCGAATATTGAAAACTCGACCAACTTATAAATAATGTTGGTCAAGTTTTAAAAATTCCACCGATCTGTGTTATTTTTTGAATATCTTTCTTATTTTAAAATTTTTTTATTCTTTTTGAGTCAATTCCAAACTTCTCTCCAATTTTTTTATCAATACCACAAAATAAAAACTATATATAGATATGAATAAAATAAAATAAATCTCTTAAATTTTAGGATACTTTGAAAATTTACCGATGGTAATGAGATGGAGATCATTCTTTTTTTTTTTTTTTGCTCATATAGAACATATGTCAAAAATATCAAGTCATTTATTTATAACCACTATTTAAAGATTTCTTAGAAAGTTAAAAATTAATTCACAAAACTTGTTAGATAATATTAAATACTTTTAAAATAATGATTGTGTTAATCTTGGTGTAACTAGAAAATGTTAAATGTTCCTAAAATTTTGATCATGTTAATTTTGCTCTCACTAGAAAATTTTGATAGTATCATTGTAAAGTGGGAGAGAGAGACAAGAAAGATTGAGATCACGTGATGTCAAAGTAATGGAAAAATCCTTATTACAGTGGTTTTAAAAAAAAAATCTACTCTGTGGCCCCTTCAAAACTGTGATTTAAAATATAACAAGCATGATGTTCTTATTTACCTCGTGTGCTTTAAAACCAATGTTTAGGGCAACAAATGATCATCAAAAGAAGTCATTTTTGTCTCCTTGTTGTCATCTTTCCAATCTTTTTTTATTTTAATTATTATTGTTTCAAAAATCAATAATAAACCAAAAATAGAAAATATTTTAATCAATTTCAAAATCCAAAAAATATTGTAAAATTAAACAATCATATTAAAATCCAGGAACTCAAGTTCTAATACATATGTGTTTTGACACTTAATTGAATAGCTTCCTTATAAATGATATTCATGAAATTATGAAATGTACATAATATCTACATAATGTAATATGCATATTATGTATTATTTGCCTTCTCCTATCCCCTCAGAATTTTTTGCCCAACCCGTAGTTGGTTGATACAAATCTAAAAATTTCAATTGCTGCAAGAGATGTGGGGGAGCCATTTGGTTAGTTAGAAAGCTACAAAGCTTGGGATACTAAATTTGTATGTCATTTTCTTTTGTCGATCATTTTATATTATGTTTTGGTATAATATGACACGATGACTATATGACGCATACATTGTTTAAGTACATTTGTTATGAACATGTTTAAGTAATATATATGTCCTAAAGTTATGTTGACTCGGAGAGCCAACTTAGTACGTTTATCTATGTTTGAGGTAATATTTAATGCTTGATGTAATTCTATCTTTGTTTAACTCTGGTGTTGGTATAGAGGAGTGAGAATATAGTCCATTAAAGAGTTAATTACATGTCAAATCCCCGAACTTCATCTAAATTTTACAAATTTGTCTCTATAGTTAGAAATACTACCTTGCAATACTTAAACTTTCAAAATCGTAAAGGATTGGTCCTTCCATTACATACGAGATAGGATGTCCATTAAGTATTAACATGGAGTGACATGGCATCCTAGGCAGACGTACAAATGCTGACGTGGCAATGCCAAATTATCAACACAAAACACCCTTTACTACCACATACTCAATTTGCTGACATAGTTGCGCCATATCAACAGGGATTCTGATCGTTGGACTTGCGTCTGACCAGATGCCTCCTTTTTGGTCTCTCTCTCTCTCTCTCTCGACCACCATGAAAGTAGTAGAAAACCATCTCCAATGAACTCTCCTCTCTCCTCCGGTCCATCTCCCCATCCATGTCCAACTTCTACAATTTCTCCTCTATTTCTGCCACTTCTCTCTCTCTCTCTCTCCCCCTCCTTCACTGCCCTCCCCTTTCTCTCTCTCCTCTCCTCTCTTGTGGGGAAATTGCACTTCTCTCTCAAACTAATCTTCGAAAAAGGGTCTCAAGAAGGAGAAACCCTAGAATTCAACTCCAAAGCTACTCGAACAATCAAAATTGAGAGAGTTGTGAGAGGCAACATAGTCTTAATGAAAGACGCCGGTATTTCTCCAAAACATCTCTCAATTAATTTCGTCTCCAACAAGTGGAAAATCTCAGATTTCGACAAGTACAATGGAACATTCATCAATGGAGTCAGCATTCCTACTTCAAAACCTTGGGATTTAGAAGAGGGTGACGTCGTTAAGATTGGAGGGTACACTTCGTTCAAAGTCTCAATTCAAGATGAGGAGAGCATGAATCAAGTTCAAAGAAACCCATGGCGGAGAGGGGCAGTATCGATGGAAGAGAAGATTGAGGAGGCGATTGAAAGGTTGAATTTGGGTTCTCAAGTAGAGAAATGAGTTACGCAAGGCTATGCCAGCAATATTAGGGCTTCGAAAGAGGAGAATCTGGGTTTGATTAAAAGGTGTGGTGATGGGAAGAGAGTGGAGAGTGGGGGTAGGAGAAGATGGTAGGAAAATAAAGAATTTGGGGAATGTTATAGAAAATAAGGTTAAGAGAGGTAGAGGGAAGAAATTTACAGATTTGAAAAATGAGCCTGAAACTGTGATGATGGAAATAAACTGGGAATTTTGAGGAATGGTGTTACAGGAGCTAGAGGAAAAAGACCAGAGATTTGAAGAATAGGCCTAAAAATGAATCATTGAGTATTCATGGTAAAGGCGAGGATTTGTGTTTAATTCAAAAACCAAAAAAAGATGATGAAAAATTGACTTTGAGGAGGAGTAGAGGTGCTCATCGATTCAATTTTTGAATTCTTCGGCTAATTCGATTTGACATTTTTTTAAACTCGAACCAAATCAAACCAAATTCTATTAAATTTGAATTCGATTAAATTCGAATTCAATCCGAATTGAATTCGAAATTCAATTTTTAGTTTGAATTCAAATTAAAACGAATTAAACCAAATTTAATGTTTTAACCAAAATTAACAGAATATGAATTTATAAAACCGAATTCCAATGAAATTTTTTTATGCTTCTATTTTATTATTTGCTTAGGCCCATATATCAAAAGGGCTACTTTTCAAGAAACTATACTGCACATAAATAAAGGTTACAAAACTCTGGCTTGCTTTACCCAATTCTAGTCCAGCTTAACTATTTAATGTTCTGACACTTTTGGAAAATCAGATTGCGTTGACTACAAATAAGGTAAATGATGTCTCCTCAAATTATCAACAACCAAAAAAAAGGTCAAACAAAGTTATAAGCATAAAAGACACTCAATTATCATAGAATGTTATTCAGCATGCGAAAAAAGTCAATACATATTTTCTGCTTTGGAGCAATCACCTAACCAACTTCGGGGCTGACTAAAATAAAGTTGCATATACAGTGAAACAACTTAACAGGTCTAAACCAATCAAGAACACCAACTTCTGCAACTTTACTCAGCAATTCCCCAAGATTTAACAAGTCTTGTCATAGAATCAAATCAAACCTAAATTCTTAACACAGGCATAGTAAGTATTCCAAAAGGGGATTCATAGACAAAAAGGGATGACAGATTCGAAAGAACATAGTTTTATTAACAAGTTTTGTTTTCTTTTTTGATAAAAAGAATTGTATAAGATGTAGTAGAAAGAAAACATAGGTCTCAAACTGAGAATTCCTTAAAGGCAAGACAAGCAAAGAGCACAAATAAGAACTAAATTAGAATAACTTTCCAATTCCCCTACAAGTCCTCTAAACCATAATCTCTAAGGACTCCTAAAGCATGAGCCTAAAGAGATGATAAAAACAATACATTCTAAAGGAGGGAAAAACTAATAGCAACAAGTAGCACTAAGTGTCTAGTTAGATCCACCTCTTAGCCCACTGTGTGAATGAACAAAAGTCAACAGTTTAAATAAACATAAAAATGACTAAAAGGGTAGCATCTTAACAATCACAGTAGACTAAGAGGTGTGGGGAAATACATCCACGACATAGGGATGACTATTTGAAAACAAGTAGAATAATAAGAAAAAAGACGGCAGACAAATTGAACAGTTCTATTAAATATGTGACAAGATGAACTTATAACAATTTGAAGCACGGAGTGTATCACCCAACAAGACTAGAATCCAAATATAACAAGGGAAAAAAATACCTCTTCAAATGCCTTTGTTCCCAAAGGTAAACTATCATCCTTCTATTTTCTATTGGTTTCCCAAGATAACAGAAGCACTACTAAAGCACAGATAACTTCTAAGTATGTTGAAGCAAGGGAGCATAAGGTTCACTTGCATCTCTATCTTTTTATTCATTATATTAACCTGAAAAAATAGGAATTAGTATATTATCGTACAATTAATTATGGAGATTTATTTGCCAAGAATTGAAAAGGCACATTATGGTCAATAAGGCATCAAAAAGATGGCAAAAAATGTGAATAATACAATATTTGGCACAATCAAATTTATCTATATTATTAACTTCATATAAAATATTTTCATTAATTTCTAACATATATCATCCCTTTGGGGCTCCCAATACAGCTAGGAAAGAAAAAATCAACAAAAACACCAGCACCCTTGGCAGATGAAGAGAGATAAATTGGCACTCTTTAAAGCCAAACAAATAATGTAAACTGCAATTAATGATAAATTAAGAATTAAAGAAAAGTATAGGTTACCTTTGTAAATTTTCCACTAAAGACAGAAAGGGCCACTTTCCAAAGTACAACAATTAGCTTGCGGATATACCTACCTCTAAGAACGTCAACTTCTTCATTACTTAAGTCGTGGGTTATGAATCAACCAGCAAAATTGTTAGAGATAGGTCAACATCTAAAGATTAATTTGGTCTTCAGTGACTGTAGTCTAAATATAGTCAACTCAAAGAAAAAGGTTTAAATCATTTAAGTTAAGGTTAAGAAAAAGCAAATTACAATGACCAAAATGACAAAGGAACCATGTTCATGAGAGTTTTAAAATACAACCAACTCAAAGGCCTCAAATATGTGGAGTTTCAAAATGACAAAAGAAATATGTCCTATGAGCTAATAAAAGAAATATATCTCATGAGCTGGCAACTAATTTAAAATGACTAAAGAAATTCAACCAACTCAACCATTGTCATTCCTTTTTTTTTCTGGACTGCTCATTGTTGGTACTAAATATCACTAACGGTTGATTCTGATATTGATTGTTTTACTTCAACAATAGATAAAAAAAAAGGCATTAAAGTGAAATCCTTCAAATATGCAACTAAAATTATTAAATATTCAAAAAAATATTTAATAAATGAAATTAAACAAGAGAGAATGAGAGGTTACCTTATTCAAACTTTTCAAGATCATCAATGTTTTCTTCCACATTAACCGGAGATTTACCTGAATGGAGCCAATCTTGGATACATATTAATATTTGTACAATTTTAGGAGTTAAAGAACTTTTAAAAGAATCAAGAACTTTTCCTTTAGTACTAAAAGCAGATTTAGAAGCAACTATGGAAATTAGAATGGTTAAAACATCTCGAAAAAGCAAAGACAATATAGGAAATACTAGATCTTTTTTCTTCCACTAGCCCAAAACAGTAAAGGTTGGACTCTCAACATTAACTTTGTCTTTTTTATCATTCTTGGTCAAATATCTATCCAACTCCGACGTAAAGTCCCTAATAGCATCCGGACTTTATCTTTCTCCTTTTCAATTCAACCATGTGCTTTTCTTTTATTCTTCATATAAGATCACTATTATTAGCATTAGTGCACCAGTGTGTATCTATTAAACTTGAACCCAAGGAAGTGGAAGACGAAGAGATTGAAGATGAAAATGCAACACTCTTAGAAGAATGATCCGAATAAATTCTCTTATACTCATTAAACAACTCATACAATGCACAATTTACTTTTTCAGCCAATTTTTTTTTGTCTTCGTCACCATACATGTTACAAAGTATAATATTACAATAATCAAATTTACTTTTAGAATCAAGTATACAACCAATGAAAACCAATAAATTAAACTTTTCAATATTGTCTCAATATTTATCAAATTTTTTCTTCATTTGTGATTCCATGTTTCTAAAATCATCATCTTCACTTGAAAGACATTCTTTCAAAATCTCATAAATGCAACTAATGTCATCTAAATAAGAGTTTGTAGTAATATATTTTGTACCGAAAACTCTTAAAGTGAGAACATAAAAATTCCGAAAGAAGATAACCAATCTCTTGATATTCTCCCAATCTCAAGAAGTTGAAACCCCAGGTTTAGAGCCATGATTTTCAAGTTCCTTCAGAAAAGAAGAATCCTCCATATCTAACCTATCAAATGCTCTCTCATACATTTAGGTCACACTCAACATCAAATAAGTGGAATTTTATCTTGTTGTAACATCCATACACAAAAATTTACAATAATCATATTTTTTAAAATTAGCAAATCATATGAACTTTTTCATCCTACCAGGTGATTGCCTAACATACCTAACTGCTACCCGAACACTTTCAACTGACCTACCAAGATCCCTTAGGTCATCTTGAACAATTAAGTTCATAATGTGAGCAATACACCTAACATGCATCCATTTTCCTTGTAAAATACATAGTCCTCCCCAATCAACACTTTCTTTTTAGATATTCAAGTGCTACATCATTAGAACTTGTATCGTCAACTGTAACAGTGAAAACATTTTGCAAAACCTAATCAGGCAAATATATTTCAATAGCCTTTCTAATGTCTTGACCCTTATAACTTGATATAGGACAAAAATTTAATATCATTTTTTAGCAAATTCTAATTACTATCAATGAAATGAGCAATAACGCATATATAATTAATTCTTTGCAAATATGTCCAAGTGTCGATAGTTAAACAAAACCTGAGAGCTGTATATTTGATTTGAACCTTAAGTTTTGCCTTTTCGTTAAAAAACAACTGATAACAATCATTTGTTACTGTACTTCTAGATGGAATCACAAGTGTAGGCTAAATTGCTTTCATACATGCCTAAAATCCACGTTTTGTACAAACTTAAATGGAAGTTCATCAAAAATAATCATTTCAGCTATAGCCCTCCTAACAACTTATTGATCAAATTTCCATACTACTAAATTAACCTTTGTCTCCCTAGTGTCTTCATTTGTGGAAGTATTGTGGAACAATTGAATTTGGTTTGAAGACTGGTTGGTAGGATTTGAGGTGCAAATTCTCATGTGATTCAATAAAGTAGAAGTCCCACATGACTTGGATGCACAATTATATTCTCTACTATAATAATTACATGTACACTTTTTTCTACCCTCAACATCTATAAATTCAATGAAATGCTGTCAAACAACTTACCTCTTATTATATTCTTTGTGTTTTCTAACACCCTTTAGTGTAGCATTGCTTCCTGTAAGCCCTTGGCTTTCACCTTCGGTGCTTCTACTTTGATGTGTTTGAAACATAGGATTGACTTCATTTGATTGAGACATCTTGACCACTACCTCTATAATCACTACAACACAAATGGCTTTTAGTGACAAAGATTAATGGGGGTTGAAAAAAGTTAGACACTATATGTACTATTTTGTGGGGATCACTTGTGGTCGCTACTAAATAATTGATCAATTATGGGGGTCTCTAATAGCCGCCACTAAAATAGGTTTTTAGTGATAATAAAAGTTATGACTGCCACAAAATTAAATATAAAAATAATGGCCGCTACTAAATTATAACTTTTTAGGGACGAACACATGCGACAGCTACTAAAACTATTTTTTATGATAATGTAATTTTGACCGTCACTAAATAGGTACACTTTAATGACAATCTCCACTAGCCACCACTAAATCTCTTCCCTATTGAAGTTTGATAATTTCTAAGTTAATAATATTTTTCTTTTGTAATAATCTTAAATTTCCAAATAAATATTTCATAATAAAAATTTAAGTTTTTAATAAAATCCGTAATTATCTTATTTTTAGTCATAAAATAAAAATAATAATCAAATTTATTAGGATACTCCACTTAATAAAAATAATAGAATATTTTTATATTTTAATATTTGCTTTAAATTTGTTAATTTTATTTTTTGAAAATTTTCAGAATTAATAAAAAATTAATTTAAGATTTTATGAAAGATGAATAATATATTATTAACTAATATTAAGTTTAATAAAAATGATGGAGAGGCCAATTGTGGAATGGGGCACTAAAGTAATAGTGGTAACAAAAAATGTAACTCCTCACTTTGTTCAATTTCTACAAGTATTGCGTATACTCTTTGTTCTCTCTCAGAAATATTATGCCTCTATGATTTGAGGGTTCTCTCTTGCTCGCTCTTGCCCTCGCTCTCATTGTTACGATTCTCCTCGATTTGCTGCCTCAATCAAAACCTCTCTTCAATCGGTATCGGTAGGCTCTCTACTACAAGTCTCCAATCAATTTCTAGGGTTCTACTCTTTATTCGTTGTCGCAATTCTTTTCTAGGGTTTCTCAATTTCTAGGATTCTACAAGTCTCTCAATCAATTTCTAGATTTTAGTAGAAGATAGTTACAAAAAAAGGTAATTCATAATCAAACTATTTATTATAAATATATTGTGGAGAGCAAGGGGATTTTGCGAGGGATTGTCTTAAGGAATAGAATTGAAGTGAGGTGAGATGTGACATTTTTTTGTGTTTGAATCAAAGATCGTTGCTTAAATTTGTGTTTTTATTGTCGGGTGAATCGAAAGATTTCCTAATTTAGGTAATTCTCAATGCATTGAAATGTAAGTTTTTACTATTTACTGATTCTCATTAATTTTTGTCTTTACAAGTTTTAAATCGAACATCAAATTTTAATGGGATTGTCAATCAATTTTTGCCCTCCAAATTTTATTGTTCTTAGCTTTACGTGTTATCTATGATATTCTTGGAAACATTTGGCATGTTCAATTACATAGCAAAGTGACAATATTTTTCTTCTCTGAGATTTTTCTTTTGAGTACGCAGCGAGATTTCTATTGCTATCTTCTGAAAATGATAGATGAGATGTTTTAAAGCTTTTCAAATTTCTATATCTTAAGCGAATAGAATATTTTGTCATTTAGCTTTCTTTATCTTAAAGTCTTTTAAAAATAGATGTGGATGTCTTTTTTATAAATTTGCGAAGAATGTTAATGGTGGGCACAGAATGACTAGAAAACTAGATATGGAGTTTCTCTCTTCTGTCTCTATGGATAAATCTTATAATGATTCTTTTGACACCACAAATTCAACAACATTTTTTGTTCAAAGATCTTTCTAAATTTATTATTATTATTATTATTATTATTATTATTATTATTATTATTATTATTATTATTATTATTATTATTATTATTATTATTATTTTAAGTAGTGGATTTCCTTAATATCTTAATGAAAAATAAGAGCTACTTCACAGGTTCTGTGTTATTTATCCAAAAGAAAACAATTAAATAACAAAAGAAGAAAGCCAAGTTACAAGGGGATCAGAGTTAAGAAAATAACAAATATTGATGAGTCGCTATCAAATGGTCTCGCCCTTCTATAGTTATAGAAGATAGTTACACAATATATTTATAATCTAGATTTTTAGATTCAAGCTTAAGAATTGCTTGTCCATAATATATTTATAATAAATAGTCTGAGAAATTAAATTTTTTTATTTTGTTTGAGAGAAATTTAGGTAAGCAGATAGAGGGTATAAATTACAATTTGCAAGTTTGAAAAGCGTGTAGTGTGCAGAGAGGTGGCCTCCAAACCTACACTAAATTGGTCCATAGTTGATTTTCTTTTCGGTTCTACTGTTAAATTTAGGAAAAAAAAAAACTTGTTTACCTAACATGTGAGAATATTAATTTTGTTTGTTTCTTTTTCTTTGTTCTACTATTAAATTTTTATTTGCTTTTCTTTTTGGTTTTTGCTTCACAAAGATGTCAGAATATTAATTTTGTTTTTTTTTTCTTTTTTTTTGCATTTAACATGGATTTTTTTTTTCCTTTAGATTATCTAAAGGATTTTTGGCTTTCTTATTGCATTCTTATAAGCAATCCCTCACATCCTTTTTTAATGGATAAAAATTAGATGAAAGCACATCGACTTAGTAATGAATACATAAATGGAATTGAAAGTTTTCTTAATTTTGCATTTGCTAATTCAACACAAAGTGATAATAAAATTCAATGCCCTTGTATGAAATGCACAATGTTTATTATCAAACCAGAGATGATGTGAAGTATCACTTAGTAACTAAAGGTATAGTTCCAAGATATACTACTGGGATATGCATGGAGAAGAATTTGGCAGGAGTGTGAGAGATATTCAAAAATTAAAATGATGTATCAGATGAGTCATAAAATGAAGATGACATGATTAGGATATTACATGAGAGTTTGAAAATACAAGAAATGGAAAATAGAGAATCCAATACTAGTGAACTGAAAGAGGAGGCAACAAAGTTTTTTAGACTATTGAAAGATGCTGAATAAGAGCTTTATCCAGGATGTATCAAATTCTCAGAACTCTCATTTTTTGTGAAACTTTTACATGTCAAGTCTCTTAATGGTTAGAGTAACAAATCATTTACAACTCTACTTAGCACTTTAGTCGATGCATTTCCAGAAACTGCCATACCTAGTTCATATTATGAAGTTAGGAAATTTATTAAAGACTTGAGTCTTGATTACTTGAAGATAGATGTGTGTCCCAAGTTTTGTATGTTATTTTGGAAAGAGCATCAAAATCTTGATCGGTATTTGAAATGTAATGCTTCTAGATGGAAATTGGGTAAGAGAAGTGAAGAAGATGAGACAACCTCATCATCAAAAAGAGGTCTTTCAAAAACCATTCGCTATTTTCCTTCGATACCTAGGCTCCAAAGGTTATATATGTGTTCCAAAACAGCAAATAACATGAGGTGGCATGATGTAGGGTGAGTTAAAGACAGTAAATTGAGGCATCCTACTGATATTAAAACATGGAAGAAACTTGATGCATATGATCCATTATTTGCTTATGATTTTCGTAACGTTAAGTTGGGATTAGCAACTGACGATTTTAATCCATTTAGGATAATGAGTGTTGTATATAGTGTGTAGCCAGTGATTTTAGTTCCTTATAATTTACCACCTTGGCTGTGTATGAAGAAATCGTCACTCATTTTATCAGTACTTGTTTATAGTCAAGAATCTCCTGGGAATAACATTGATATGTGTTTACAGCCTTTGATGGAGGAGCTAAAAGAATTATGGAACATTAAAGTTAAGATATATGATGCATCCAAGAAACAAAAATTTCAATTGAGCGCTATTATTTGTGAACTATAAATGACTTTCCAACATATGCATATACGTCTGGATGGAGTACCAAAGGAAGGTGGGCTTATCCTTCACGTAATAAGTTTACTTCATCACTTTATTTAAAGAAAGGAAGAAAGACGTGTTACATGTGTTATAGAAAATTCTTATCGACTGATCATAGATGGCGATATGACAAAAAAGGCTTTAATGGTAATGTAAAGTTGAGTGTGAAGCCTCTACCAATATTTGGAAATGATATTTTGGAACAATTAGAAATATGGGAATATGAAAATAAGATCTCAAGAGGGAAGAAAATCTCTAAGGGGAATTTTCTTAGTAATTGGAAGAAAAAAATGGTATCTTTTTTGAATTGCTATATTTGAGTTTACTTTTGTTACGACACAATTTAGATGTGATGCACATTGAGAAAAATTTTCTTAAAAGTGTGTTGAGAATATTATTCAACATTGAGGGAAAAACAAAAGAAAACATAAACAGCTGGTTAGATATGAAGGACTTAGGGATTAGGTTTGAACTTTATCTAATTCAAATAGATGATAAAGTGATATTGCCCGCTACATGTTATACGCTGTCTTCAGCTGAGAAATTAAAGGTTTGTGAATTTTTTGAAAGAATTAAAGGTATCAGATGGTTATTCCTCGAACATCTCAAGGTGTGTGAATGTTATGGAATGGAAGATAGTTTCTCTCAAAAGCCATGAGTATCAAGTTTTGATGCAACAATTATTGCCCCTAACAGTCCGAAATTTGTTTGCTAAAAAAGTGTCTGAGATCTTAATTGAATTGAGTCAGTTCTTTAAAGAGTTATGTTTAATGATATTAGTTATTAAAGAATTAAAACAACTTGAGCATCACATTGCCCTAACACTCTGTAAATTAGAAAAAGTGTTTCCACCATCATTCTTTGATATTATAATACATTTGTCTATTTATTTATCTAGTGAAGCTAAGATTGGTGAATCTGTGCAATTTTGGTGGTTGTATTTTATAGTGATGTTAGTAGTCCAAAATCATGATATTAAGTAATTTAATTCACTTAATGTTATTAAATTCATACTCAATTAATTATATTATACTTATACAGGTTTTTATATGAATTAAAATCATATGTGAGGAATAAAAGTTATCCAAAAGGTTTAATTACGGAAAATTATCTTGTTGATGAGTGTTTGACTTTTTGTTCAAGATATCTTCATAGTGTTGATACTCTATTTAATAGAGTGGAAAGAAATTTTGATGGAATGGACGAAGGCAAAAATTCATTATCAATTTTTAGGCAATATGGTCATCCTATAATAAATGCAGTATCACGTGAACTTATTAAAGAATAATGGAGGCAAGCTCATCTATATGTATTAAAGAATTGTGATGAAATTTTTTCATTTATAAAATAAGTTCAAAATAGTTTTATAAAGAGTTAATATGAAATTAATTTGATGATTTGGTTTTAATGTTGTCATTTTTACTATTATTGTAGGAATTACAAACAGCTCCAAAGTGAACATTTGGATTTAAATGGAAGGAACTTGGACAATATCCATAATAAGGAGTTTCCAGAATGGTTTGAGAAAGAAGTAATTAAACAAATATTAGTCTTAATATTGTTTAAATTATATTAAAACTGATTTGATCTTGATATTTATATACAGGTTTCTCAATTATACATGCAACATAATGAACAAGTTAATGAAGAAATTCTTTCATTTGCTCGTGGTCCTGAGATGATTGTCACATGCTATAAATGTTATAATGTCAATGGTATGTGGTTAATAAAACTCAATCTAGAAACGTCTATGAGATGCATAGTGTGGATGTTAGTGTCAATAATGATGAGCCATACCAACAAAATAAATTATGTATTGGTCGATCTTTTAGAGAACTTTCAGATGTTGGTGATGACATTAATTGGCAAAGAATTGATGTTGAAGATGAAATAATAGAGAATCAGAATTCTTCTACTAAAAGGCATACGAATGAAAAGAAAAATGGGAGAAAAAGGAAGAAGATGAAAATATTAAGAGAATTTTTAATTAATGATGATATTGGTGATGATATAAGGTATGATGTAATTTATTCATTATTTTATTTTTTCACATAATATGTATGATAAAATATTTAAATTTATTGACTGCTGATATCTTGCAATTGAGTTATATATGCAGTTAATTTATATTTGAAATGGGTTCTCAGCAATCAATTGACAACAGTATTAGAGAAGCATCACCCACACCACCTAATAGTGCACGTTGTTGATATTAATTATAATATGTTTAGACTTAGTCATTTTTGTATTTACTATCTTTAACATTTTTTTGGATTTAGGTTCGACTTCTGAAAGGAAAAGGACAAGAGGAAAAACATGAAATTTTTGACTTTGTGGATTAAGTAAGAAGCTGAAGTCAGAGTTCAATAGTCAAGATCAACCAAGAGGCGTGAATGCAAATAAGTTAACTAGTGAATAGGTGTCATAGTTCGATCATCTCGTGGTGCTCCAATTTCAAGTATCAAATGAGAGAATATTACAAAAGAGAAGAGAAAAAATATATCAAAGAATAAAGGTAATTGGCATCTTTTCTTTAATTTTCAATTAAAATATTTTTATTAGTATAAGTCATATATAATTTACAAATTTTTAGAACAAATTTAAGTTTGAAGAAAGTTTTTTAAAGAAATAACGAATTATGCAAAAATTTAATAAGAAATTCAATGATTACAAACACAAGTTAAAAGTGGATCACCGTGACAAGTTTGACATCGATAAAGAAAGACTTATAAACATATCAGAAAATGTTAATAAAGATGATTTGAAGATATTTTGTGCTCATATAGCTATCCCTGAATATCAGGTATAACAATATGTCATATTTTATATACATTAAATGTATTTTGTTAATTTAATTTTCAACTTATTTAAATAGGAAATGAGTGCAAGGAATAAGAGAAATTGAGCAAAGCAAGTAATTTAGCATACATCAGATACTAGAAACTATGCAGTAATTAGAGCAATAGAGGTATATATGTAATTTTAATGTTTAATTATAAGTGTTATTTTTCACATCTTATTCAATTTTTAACTGAATGCATGTAGGCTGAAAAGGATCCAGAGCATCGGGAACCTTCTCAGTGGAAAATGTTTCAAATAACTCATACAAAAAAATGGTTGTGTCACGCCCCGAACCGGAGTCGTGAACAGCCGCCCGTTGCCCTGAATGCTGGCTGGATTTTTACAGAAAATTGGGCAGAACTTCCCCATAAATTGGAGGTCTCCCATATACAAATAACCTGTTTAACCCTGTGAAATTCAAATCATGCTGTAAAATAAACAAATGGCCATCCCGGCCTCTCCAAAATCAATCAATTCCCACAGCCAACATTCAGAACAACGCAAGGCTATAAAATCCCTAGCAGACCTAAACACAGACCTCTACTGTCATGCCCAACTAGAGCATGAGCAGCCGCCACACTGAGCGGACCTAATTTATACAAATGTATAACAAACTTCCCAAATACATTCAAATACGTACAATCGCCTCAATGCAAATGAAATGAGAGTTTCGCAAATAAATATACATAAATTATACAGTCATCCCAAAATAAGTACACGGCCAACTACGGACCTCAACAAGACCTCGCAGGGTCGAAATAAAATACGTAATTCAAGTTTAAACTTGAACTTAAAACCTCACCGTCCAAAATAACCAAATCCACCAGCAATCTATCAAGCCCTCGAGCAAAAATACGTCGCCTTATCGCAATGATCCTGTCTGAGGGGGGGAGAAGAGAGGGGTGAGTATCTATGGGAGGATACTCAGTGAGTGAGGGGATTAATCTCAAGTACTAATAGTGTAGGTGAATATTGGAGTGTCAAATAATATCATTCATAAACAATAACTCAAGTTTCGGAATAAATCATGATATGTTCAATAAACTGATCTCATTTATCCAATCACACGATATCATACATATATGCATCCATTTAAAATCAAGTATATCATAGAGCTGGCCGAAAGGATCCTGGCAAAGGTCAACCATGACCGAGGACAGGCGCATCGGGGGTTTTAATATGCAAAGTGTTCAAAATAGCTCTCTACCCCGACGTTGGCCGTGGGATTAGCCCTTGCTTACCCATACTCGTCAATAGGTCACCGCCCGGTGCTAGACTGTGGCGTCACACACGTCCTCCCCCAAATGTGGGTTCAACCGTTCGTGCCTACGACATATACAAACTGGCTGGTCACTAGGTCACCGCCCGGTGCTAGACGGTGGCGTCACACACGTCCTCCCCCGATGTGGGTTCAACCGTTCGTGCCTATGACTATATAAACTGGCTGGTCACTAGGTCACCGCCCGGTGCTAGACGGTGGCGTCACACACGTCCTCCCCCGATGTGGGTTCAACCGTTCGTGCCTATGACTATATAAACTGGACATTTGCGGATACCTCCTGCAGAAGCGTATCCGGGCAACTCGTGCCTCTACAAAGTCCCTTCGTAGCTACGGAATCATCAATGCCATCATCATAGTATCTCATCACAAGTGGGCATCCCGGTGCCCTCACAGTTCATCAAAACATTTCAAATACGTGTGCCAAATACATTTCATCAAAGTCATTTCAAATCAACAACCGATGCAATGGTAGTATAGAAAACATTCCATTTCTCAAATCATGGCACAATTTCATTTCATTTCAAACATGGATGCATAATCGCAGAAAACATAAGTACGACACTCCAATAGTCACAAAACAGATTTTGAGATTTAATATCACACGTCGAATCAATGCATATCAAAGCATGTTTTGATTTAAAACACGGTAAAATCAGATTTTTCACTATTTCATGCAAGAGATTAGGGTCCCACTCACCTTTCTAGGGAGGGTGGTCACTCCCTATATCCAAAATCAAACCAATTCGACTCCTCGGGTCTCCAAAAAAAAAAAAATCAACCTAGGGTTTCACTGCGGTCCAAAACCCTAACGTCCGTGCGACATTCGATTCCGTCCGAAACCTACAATGCTTCCAATCCGAAATAAAAGTTAGCAATTTAGTATAAATCACCAAGGAAATCGAAACCCTAGGATTTGGGTTAGGGTTTGATCGTACCTTTGCAGTGGACAAGGCACACGAGCAGAGAAGCAACACAGCAGTCGCGCACAGAGGCAGCGCACTCTGGGGCAATCAGGGCCCGGGAGCAGGCGCGCGGCCGCGGCCGGCGTGCGGCGCGCAGCAATCGCGCGGCTGTCAGCTGACGCGCGCGGGCTGGAGAGGGAGCAGAGCGAGAGAGGGAGACTGAGGGCTAGGCGGGTGGCGACCGCGGTGGCTCGCGGTGGCCGTGAGTTGTGGTGGTTGCGCCAAGCGGGCGGCGCGGTGGCGGTGGAGAACCGCGAGAGGAAGAGAGAGACAGACAGTGGTAGAGAGTGAGAGAGAGACAGCCGAGAGAGAGATAGAGAGAGAAGGTGGGTCGGTGGCCGTCTACGGTGGCGGTGATGGGCGGCGGCGGCGGAGGAAGGCAGCCGCGGGAGAGGGAGGTCGCGGGAGAGAGGAGAGGCGGCGAGGGAGAGAAGAGAGAGAGAGAGTGAAAGGGAAAGTGGGAGAAATTAGGGCTTAAGCCCTAATTTCGTTTTTCTTTTTCTTTTTCCTCTTTTTTTTTTTTATAATTATTATTATTATTATTATTATATTTCTTTTTTTTTTTGTAAATAAGGTTAAAAAATTTAAATGAGAAATGTATAAGTAATTAAATGAACAAATAAAAAAAAATCATCTATATATATATATATTTTACTCACTTTACTTTACAAATCGGAAATACGGATATTTTAAATATCCCAAAAATTTCAAATTACATACCTTAAAATCGAAAATCAATATAATTAAAATTCTCTCTCTCAATATATAAACGAAGGAAATATTTGTATAAATTTCAAATACAAGGGTACAATACGAACACCGTAGTGTCGGTGTTACAGGTTGTATGGTTTCTGACGCTGTCCAAGAGATTGTGGTAAGTATTGAAATTCAAAATAAAAATAATTAGTTCACTTGAAGTTCATACTTATTCACTAATAATTTTTTTTTTTTTTGTAAGATAAGTTTAATAGTTTAACTTCTCAAACAAGTGATCTTCGGAGCCATGGGAAGAAGATGAGATTTTTAAACAAGTTATAGGATTAGAGAGACATGGTCGTGTACGTGGATATGGTTTGGGTCCTACCCCAATTTCTATATATGGATCATCTTCAAAATGCAGTGAATTATTAAGTATGTTGGAAACAGCAAAAAAACAGAATGACATTATATGATCATAGTTGGATGATTTGAGAAAGGAGAATAAAGAGGAAAGAAGAAGGAATGAAGAGGAAAGGAGAAGGAATGAGGAGAACTGAAGTGGAAATTAGAAAAATGGAGAAGAAATTTGAAACATTACGTGTCTTAGTAGAGGGTAAAACAAGGTATTCTTGAGATGAGTTACTGTGGCTTAATTAAAAAAATGGTTCTTCTCATTTTTTCAACATCTTTACTACATGTTACTGCTTTAGTGAATAAAATATGTAAATTGTAGCCTTGAATGTTTGTGTACACACATTTCTTTTTGTTAGTTCACAATTTTATTTTATTTTACAATATGCATCCTTCTTTCTTGTATTTAACTTTAATTCTGAGAATTCTATTGAAATCATGTTTTGGACCTTTGGTTTGCCAGTATCGTTTATATATATTGATAGATTTAAAAACATGGCAGCCTTCTTTTTGCTTCTTAGTAACTTTAATTTGACATCCTGTAGAATTTTGTTAACTTGGAAAACTATGGTTTTGGCATTGTGATTTGCTTTTGTAGGTAAACATGAGAGTATTCAACAACCTAAAGGAAGTGTTCCAGTTGTATAGTTCAAGTTGTGGTTGAAACTTTTTGGTAAGGTGGAGTCAACTTTTATTTTTTTTTCCCCTGCATATTGAGGTTAGGTTTCATTAAATATCAAAAGAAGATTAGTAGGGAAAGTTATTTTTTAGAAAAGGGAATTATTTTCATTTTTATTTCTGTAGGTAATTATGAATCTGACTTTGTTACTCTATGGTGTATATCAATGCAAATATCACATTAATTGCTTTTGCTTGAAATTTGTTAATGTATGGGAAAGGAGAATGCTTGCACTTCCTGGAAATATTAAGCAGAACATTTTTTTTGTGCCTTTGTGTGATGATACTACCCTTGAGTTTGAATATGCCAAATCTTTCTCATAAATTCTTGGCTTCTAGTCATAGGTTTAAATTGCCACCACAAGGTGTGTTAATGTTCTAATGTTGTGCATTTAATGAGTAGAGACCATTCCTTTCACTTGCAAATAGAGAAGAAGAATATAGTGGAAAACATGAATAACTAAAATGAGGCTATCCTCGTAGGCAAAACATAAACATGTAATCATCCGGTTTCTTCATTTTCTAGCCTGTGTTTTTTTTTTTTTTTTTCATTAACCATTTAATAAACTTAAAAAATTTATGTTTAAAACTTTGTGGTTTTTTTTTTCTTTATCATTTATAATTCTTTCTTTACTCATAAATTTTATTCAAAATTTTCTCTAGGTGCTCATTACTGGCTTTCGTGGGACTTGTAGTTCAACAATCAGTTTACCTAGGAACAGAGACCACCAGAGAACTTGGCTACTTATATTGTTATTTTTTCTTTTAATAGTTCATATAAATCGTAGACATCCAAGTTATACTGATTGGTTTCTTGTATTTTTATATAATGTTAATCAAATTATATTTTTATTGTTTAATTGTATTGAATATTTTCTGAATTGAATTATAGTTTTATATCTATTCTGAATTGATAATGTTCGCCTAAAGTTGGCCAGAGAATATATAATCATTTTTGTCGATTATAATTACATTTAGTGATAGTAAAATAGTTGTCACTATAAATTCTTTTAGTGGGAGTTATTTTTATCATCACAAAATGTTAATTTAGTGGGGGTTATTTTTGTTGCCGCTAAATGTTAATTTAGTGGGAACTGTTTTTGTTGTCACTAAATGTCAATTTAGTGGGGTTATTTTTGTCATCACAAAATGTCAACATGCATAATGGTGATCTTAATCGGCCACCACTAAATGGCAAAATATTTAGTGGTGGCCGTTTTTGTTGCCACTAAAAGTTCATATTTTAGTGGCAGCCAAATTATATTCTCACTAAATGTGGCCGTCACTATAAAATGTTTTAGTGACAAGGAAGCGGCTACCACACTAATATTTTTAGTGACGGAACTTTTAGTGATGGTCGTTGACGACCATATGGCTGCCAAAATAGGGTTTTAACAATAGTCACTAGTACATATAGTAGAAACCTTGGCCCCCACTAAAAATGGTTTGTGTTGTAATGAATACTAGAAAAACAATATCATTGGTAAGTATTTGGCAACATACAATAGTGGTTTAAGAACTCTACAATTATGAAAAAATATTATTTTAAACTACAGTAGTGGTAACATATAAATTGAAGGTGCTCCGAGAACTCAAGGAACAAAGGCCATGTGACATAAGCTAAAAAAGAGGATATGGTAATAACCACAATGTTGATCAGACTAATCATTTTCCAGGACAACAGAAAGTATAGATGACTGATGATAGAATTCACCGATTGCTGTTTTTTAGCTTATGTCACATGGTTGAAGGATACAAATGTTTCCACCAAACTGAGGGCCACCTTCAAGTGTGATAATATTTCATATGCAAAGCAAAGTTTGCATATTGTAAGTCTAATGACTATGTAAGCATTTAAGCCATGCTTTCATGAACAAAGACCATACCCTACTATAGTGATACCACCATTAGGTATTGACTACATCCTTATAGGATACTTTCAAGCTTATGTTTCTTTTCAAAATTAACAAATCAAAAGCTTTTATGGTTCTAACGAAATACAAATATCGATCATGATCATATAACGTATACATTTCTTTTTTTCTTTTTGGCAATGCACCCATTACGTAACAAAAACAGCAAGCCAGATGCATTTAATGTTCATTAGCCAGACAATAACTTCTCATATGAGATGAATTGCAAACAAATTGCAGCAATGTAAAATCAGATTTATGCATGTCCTAAATTCAAAGCCAAATTCACTAATCATTCAAACATGAAAACATGAGCGCATAGACCATACGGAAGTGAGATTCAAAGTTTTTAGAGTCCTATGTAGATCTTAAATGCTCTCCCTAAATCTATATTATAAATCACATTTATAGAAGGCATATATCAAAAATCAAAAACCAAAAATCAACGCAGGTTTCAAAGGCATATATCAAAAATCAAAAATCCGTCAAAAGCCAAGGGGGAGAGAGATGATGTTGATCATTGAAACAAGAAAAGAGAGAGAGAGAAATCGCACCTGATAGTTGAGTTTAAGTGAAACCTCTTCAATTAATCAATTTTTGATAACAAAACTTAATGAATAATTAAGTTCAAGTGAAGAAGAGAGTAGACGCACCTATGAGATGACTACTGAACCACAGTTTCGGGAGACAAGGAGAGTAGAAGCTAGGGGTTTGTGAAGAGGGAAGAGCCGCACTTGTGACAAGGGCAGAATTAGGGAAATTTTGTCGCCCACATTTTTCTCAAGAGGGAGAGAGATGACCTAGATGCAGAGACAGAGAGTGAAGTGAAGGGGCTAATTAGGTCTAGCATTCGGTTCATGAAGTGAAGTGAGAAGTGAGTGGCTCTTACGTCTTAGGGTTTGTATCAATGAGTTTTTTTTTTTTTTTTCAATATCACATATTAAAAAGACTTATATACCATTTAAAATAAAACTTAATGAATTAATTTCTAAGAGACTCTTTTGTACTTTCGTAGCCGAAGAAAAAAAATCGAATTCGAATTTGAATTCAGTTTTCGGTTAGAATTCGTATTAAAACCTCTATTCGAAACTCGAACTGAAAATCAAATTTGAAGTCGGTTATAACCAAAAACTGATTCGCAATTTGAAAACCAAATTCGAATTCAATTGAATTCGATTCAGTTAGAGATTTGGTTATAATCGAAAATTGTACACCCCTACACATCAAAAAATACATTCAATCCAAAACAAATATAACCAATCAAAATATCAATAACCAAAGTACCACCAAACAACTTCAACGATGACCACTACCATATAACCTTATTCCATGCCATAAAATAACTTCAATCCAAAATAAATATGGTCAACCAAAATATCAAAACACCAAAACATTAATAATCAAAATACAACCAAACAACTTCAACCATGACCACTACCAAATAACTCTCCTCACACCACAAAATAACTTAAATCCAAAGCAATTTCATCCAAGTAATTTCAACCAAACATACAATACCTTCAAAACCTCCGATATCAAAACAATTTATAAACATTGAAATTATATAAATAAAAGAAGTTCGAAAATTATCATTAACAAAAAATTATGAATAGAAATTAAAATTATATAAAGTAAAGAAGTTATGAAAATTATCATTAGCATTGTCATGGCTGGCATCTGATGGAAATACAAGTCGGTCTACCGTTATCACTCTTGGGGAATTCAATTGCAACCATCCCTCAATGACGACATCGCCACCGGTAAATATTAAGTCATGGAGGCTCACTTGGTGTAATGTCGTTAATATCATGAGTAATAGGTGTAAACAATGGAGTAGGCGTCGAATACGAAAATGAGATAGGTATCTCCATGTACTCGTCATAGGCACCCACAGTATTAAAAGTGGATGAAACTTTTGACTCAATAACTCTCTGTGTGGATGTCAAAGGACGGTAACCCTCGGACGACATATGTCCAAACAGCTAGAGTGTCTCCCATGTCTTATCTTTGATATAGCTAACTCGAGAATCTATTCCTTCCACAGTAGAGATATCAGATGCCACCAAATGGATATTCTCAAATTATAGCACTGCAAAAAAAATTGTAAGAAAAAAATATTATGAATATAATAAAAGTAATATTAAATGGTAAACAATTAAAGTAATATTAAATGGTAAAGTTCTTTTGACTTACGAGATAGATCATGTTGTTTGTTGTTAGTCGAATCTTACTGATACCAATATACAAAACTATTAATATATATACAGGTGATTTGACGATATCACGTCACATAGTCACCTGTGTTCGTGACATTACCATAACACTGCTCTCTGGAGGTAATATGATATCAACGATTATCCCATGACAATATTGGTACCACATGTACCCTAATCTAATCTCGTCTAGTTCTCCCACATCGATCAGTTCAGTGCAGCTCCATGTCGATTTGCACGGGTAAAGGAATACTTTGCTACAAACCGAACTGTCACATAACTCTCTTGAGGACATGAAACTCGACGATCTTAAAACAGATAAGGCAGATACTGGCACGCCATATATTACACCTAACAAGGCAATACACAAGCAATGTCTTTAGGTCAACATATGAATATGGCATCCAGACAAACTAAAAAAAAAAAAAGAAAAATTATTTTAGTTTAATCCATAGTAATAGAAATGATTGTCAATGCCGGAAATAAAATTTACTCACCCCATCCTCCTTCATGTGATCGAGTTGATCTTGATAAGTTCGAAAAACAAATTGACCCATATGTATATAGCTATGAGGAACATCCTAATTATTTAAAAATAAAACAAAGTTAAGGTGGAGATATACAAAGTCAAAGGAACAAAAATTAAAAATCATATGGCAAAGATAATAAACATTACTTACAGAGATCTTATAGACCCGCCAATCATGTTCGGAGCAATAGGCATCAGATGAACGCTGTGACGTCTAATCGGGATAAATCTTGTCACTCTCTCCCATACCCAAAACTGATAAGAGAAAAAATAGTTAGTAATACCTTAATTATATTGTATTTATATAAAGTGTTTTTATGGAAAAATAGATAAAATAGAGATACAATACCTGTATAAATAACATTAGACTAGAAATCTGTTTAACACCATTAACTGAAACTTGACACATAGCTTTGTAAAGTGTCTCAAGACACCACTCTTCCAGTTATACTGTCCAGCGCAATCAAGATCTTATCGGAGCTCTAAATACATTAACTTCACTATCAACCTAGACTTGTCCCCTAAAAGACAACTGAAAAGCTGCATAATACGACCCTTTGTGAGAAACTCCACTAATGTCACATTTGAATCGAGAATCATAGGATGTGAATTAAGAAAGGTCGTGATCGCTCGCAATTTAATTTGATTTTTATCAAAGTATTATGGGAGCAAAAAAGTTTGAATATGATATATTTCCCACAAATACATGAGTGAACATCTATGTTCACGATGTGGTTGTTTCTACCCCTACTACCATGAAATCCACAAATCTATTAAATGCAATGAAACGGTGAAATTTTGATTTCTGCTCATATCTAACTAAATTTTCTATCACCAATGTTGGCCATATCTTGTCTTCTTTGAAATTGTTAGCTGGATCATTTCGATTTTTATTAAAAAAACGAACCATGCAGTATAATGTTACCTGCACACATGCAGTTATTGTCAGTTTTCTTACACCCTTTAGCACATCATTAAATGATTCCAACCGATTAGTGTCATGTTCTCTCATATGTGTCCCCCGTCATAACATAAGGTCCATTTGTTAAGACAAATCTTCATCAATCACCTGTATGCAGCCTCACTCAGCTCTTTGATTTGCTTTATCATATCATCAAACTTTTTAATTTATCTTTACTCAGCTGTCTTATGCATTAACTCTATCAGCAAGTTAGTCTTGAACTACTGGCTGAAATTAGCCTCAACATGGTGCAAACAAAATCTATGATACACAAATGGTGATCGGAGATTACAATTTCTCTCTATGACTCGCATTATACCAGGAGCCTTATCTGATATTAAGCACTCTATGCCGATCACCAATGATGTGGAGTCTTAAACTCTCCAAAAACCATGCCCAGTTCATAAGGGTTTCCTCCTTGACAATAGCAAAGTACAAAGAAAGAGTATAATTAACTGTATTAGTTCCAATGGCAATAAAAATTTTCTCCTTGTATCTTCCATACTGAAATATCCAATCAATACTGGTCATTGGCTTATAATACTTAAATGTATCGATACATGATTTGAAGGCCCAGAAAACTAAGTAGAAACCCTATCATTAGACCTCGATACTTCACTAAATCTCCAATCAACAACAGTTCTGTGATTACTAAACTGCACAACAACCATAAATTGGGGCAACAATATGTAAGAAGTCTGCCAATTACCATACACTATTTCTATAGATTTTTGACTCCCATCCAAACTTTCTTGTATGATAGGCTTACCTTATACCTTTTCATATTCTCAACACATCACACATTTTATAATATACTTTCTCTTATGTGACTTCTAATCAAACGATCAACCATATCAGAGTTTATATTGTGATGATCCTTTATAAGCATTCCAAAAAAACAAGTGGATTTTGCATTCAACCTTATGATTTTCCAAAAAATATGACTTTTTTTTTCTCTACCCCAAATATGCCACAAACAGTTATTCTCATAGTATAATGAACATCTCACAAACCATATGTTATGATTATTCTCACACACTTTAAAATACTTGTACTTCCACATAGACCAGCACTTGACAACGTGCTGAACTCCCTTTTTGGATTTGAAAATCATGCCAACTTGTAACTCTGAAATGCGATCATTATTCCATGTTAGACGGTTATAGTTATTGTACTCATCAACAATTATACCCTCTTTCCCTAATAGTGTAGAGAATGGTATGCCATTTTCCTCTTCATCAATCCAGTCTTCTCCATCTACAAGATTCTGCTCATCATCAATTTCACCTTCTGATTCCTCATCAACAAATGTTTCTATAGGATCTGTCTCCTACCCTTCATAGGATCTACTGGTACTGGGTTCCCCATACTCATTTGCAATAGGCATAACTAATTCATGAAGAGCAGTCAAGGTAACATTATTTGAAATGAATGTCCCATACTGTAACAACTCATCTCCAAGATTCCCACTTGTCAACATCTGTGTATAAGATCCAAAATTTGTTACACCCCCCAAAATCATTCATCACATCAGGACAACTTTGAGTCTCAGATGAGCTACTTGAGATATCTTACTCATTTTCTACTATGGGTGGACCAACAGATGCACTCATAATTGGTTCATGTTCTAAGAAAAGTTCAACTGATGTTAAATCCGAAATATATTTTGGAAGTGACAATACCTCTGGTAAAAATTTATCGTCCTCCACTAATAAATGAAAGGGGCTGATCAGACTAAAAGGGATATCTACATATGCATTCAGTTTAAATTATTTAGAATCAATCCTACTTTTGCAATGTAACATATTTTATAAACTCTTACTATCGAATATTGTTATCAATTACAGCATCCATTTTAGGCCCTACATTATACCGATTCTCATTTTCAGCTCTACCAATTTTACCCCTAATAAAACACCAGCCTCACACAATTATCACCCATCTTCTTCTTCTTCTTCTTTTTAATCAATTACAACAATAATAAATACAAAATTAGCAACTTTAACACTAACTATAAGATACAATTGCAATCTTAAATTGAAAATGGAAAAACAATATTCAAAGAGTATATACAATATCGAGATAATGCACAACAAGAGCGTGAAGAATGTAATTTCTATCAATTAATTTTCTCATATTCATCTCTCTTTGCAAACTATATCACAAGTTAATATCTATCAAGTTAATTTCAAATTATGATTTATAAGTCGCCTTCATTCATTAGAAAACATAGTGGTTTTGTTTTTCATAAATTCACTTTAATGTTGCCCCAAATCATTATGATTTCCAAAAATTTGCACCAACATTAACTAATAGATTTGTAATAAACATATATGTAATTTGTAAACTATAATTTGTAAATTGATGATGAAAAAAATTTGTAATATATATATTAATTAATAAATTGCACCAACAATAACTATAATTTGTCATATATATTAACTAATCAATTTGCATATACTTTAACTATAATTTGTAATATATATATATAAATTGAGAATGAAAAAAAGAAGAGAACAAACCTAAATTTTAGAATAATCAACAAACCCTAGATTGCTAGAATATTAACTAATAAATTCGCACCAATAATATATATATATATATATATATATATATTTATATATATATTAACTAATAAATTTACATAAACATTAACTATAATCAAAATCAGAGGCAGAATAATAGTATAAACAACACAGAATGAACAATAGCATAATAATCAAGATAAAAACCCAAATTTGCAGAAAAAAAAAGATGAACAAATCCTTGATTTCTAGAATGAACAATCCCTAATTTTGCAAAAAACAAACTCTAAATTTAGTTAAACAAAGTCGAAGAAAAAAAATTTCATCAACATCGTTCACTTCATTGTCACAGAACCAGTAAAGAAAAAAAGGAATGAAGAACTTACCAATCAAGAGCTTGAAGCCAAACAATTTACACTTTGAAGCCAAATCCACTCGATCTAAGCTCCTGAGAGGTTCATATGACTCACGGCCAAATGAGAGAATGAGGTTTTTTTTAATATATATATTTTAGGATTTCTTCGCTTGAGAGAGAGAGAGAATGAGAGTGAAGGAGAAGGTGGATGGAGAGAATGAAAGACTTAGCGTGTTGGTGGTAAAAACACAATGATGTTGCGGTCTAGCTACACGATATCAGATGTCACGCTCTCAGAACGCGACACTACCTTATAAACAGTGATGTCGCCCCCTACAAGTGTGACATCATTATTTTTGGAATAAAAAACATTATTTAAATAATTTTGAATTAAAAAACATTATTCATATGAAAAACCCCAATTTCAAAAACAATCATAAGTCCAATTCCTAGAGAAAGTGGGGAGAGACGGAGAGAGGGAGAGAGAGAGATCTTATAGGATAACAAGATAATATGTGAAAAATATGTTAAACATGGTTTAAAATTGTTTTGTTTAAAACAGTAGTTTTTAAATTATTTTTTTGAATATCTAGTGCGACGCTTATTATGATTAATTAATATCCTCTAATTGGAAATAATTTGAAACTCACTCTAAAATATGAATTAATTGTTATTTTTAATTTTATAATTAAAAGTTTACTTGCACAGAAATTAGAATAGGAATTAATTATATTGTTAACCCCTAAATTAACTTTAGGGTAAATAAAAGCGTTGAATTAATTGCTGTGGGTTGTGTGCGCAATGGCAGTGCCGTAGGTCAAAATCAATCTCGTGACCGACCCCACCAACTTCTCGTGGAGTCAAGAGCATAAAAGTTAACACAAAGCTGCATTACTTGATCCAAAGCTTGACAAAGTCTGAGGAAGGGACTTCTCGCCATAGGAAATGTTGTCGGGGTTGAGAAGTAGCGTGAGAATTAGAATAGGAATGGGAGTATGGCGTCAAAGAAGAATACGAATGTTGTCGAGTTCGAGCGAGACAAACTCGGAGTCATCGAACAGGCGATTTGCTGCTTTGTGGGGAAACGGTGACTATGGCAGGTTAGGGCTTGGCAGCTTGGACTCTCAATGGACTCCTGTTGTCTGTTCCTCTTCCGCATTTCACTCTCAAAGTCTCCGCTCCATTGCTTGTGGTGGTGCTCACACTCTTTTCCTAACAGGTTCCTTTTTCTGTTCCCCACTCATTGTTTCAATTGCTTTTGTTTGCAATTTTTGTTCTGGGAAGAATTAGAAGCAAATTGCAAAAAAAAAAAAAAAAAATTCGTTCTTTTAACAATCAAATTAGCTGAGACAACATCAATCAATTATTTGCAGTTATGGGTTAATCATGAAACTGTATACAAGTATAGTTTCTTAGTGATTAAACTATTCCAAGTTCAATTCTCTTTAAAAACTCAAATGGGCCTGTTGCCATAATCAATATGATCACAATTGATACTGCCTATGTCTGCTGACACATTCCTCAGTCATATGTTCTATGTCGAAATATGCCAAATTCAAAGCCCCAAAAGAAGAAAGGGATTTCCCACGAGGGAAAGGTAACCCAATTGATATCTGAAGAGTCTCTCATGATTCCATCTTAACAATGGAAGAGCGCTTACACAATTCCATTTCAAATGGGGTTGCTACCTTAGTCAATGTGGAGCTTTGTACGGAAGTAGCATAAAAAATAAAAAGAATTTCTAAAATATCATTAAAAGGAAAAAAATTTGTTAAATGGCACACATATGTCACGAGTTGAAGACCCGACATGGTATGTTGCGTCTTCAACATGCGACATACCAATGGTGATACTGTTCCAAAATTGGGACAACGAAGGGAGTCGATTGAGGAAGATTCAGAGAAGCAATAGGAGCAGATTTTGGAAGATTCGACATTCTTGAGACATTGTTTGCAGAGAAGGACAATTCACCACTCACTATAGAGAAGGGTTGGGAACTTCTCCTTCTTGGGGTTGGTGGCGTTGGTGATGCAAAGTCTACAGCTATGGCAGTTAGTCAAATTGGGCAAATCTTTGGTTTTCTTCTTGTGGGGTTGTTGGAGGGAGGATGAAGATGAAGATAGTGGTGGTGGTAATGGTGGTCTCTTCTTACGCATGGGCAGGGCAGTATCTGCCATTTGGGAATTTCACCATCTGCCTGCAAGGAAGGGAGAGAGACGAAGGGAGAGAGATGAAAGCTAGGGTTTAATGGTTTGCCCAAGCAAAAAAAATGCATTTGGGAATCTTCAAAAATCTGCGACGTACATGTTGCGTGTTGAAGACGTCACATATCATGTCGCGTGTTTAATCCGCGATATATGTGTGCCATTTAACGAATTTTTTTTTTTCTTTTAATGATGTTTTCGAATTTTTTTTTTAATAAAATTTTGATGCTACTTCTGTACAAACCTCATCAATGTGATCACCATTGAAACTGCCTATGTCTGCTGAGACATTCCTCAGTCACATGTTCTGTGACCAAATATGTCCGATTCAAAGGATCAGAAGAAAAAAAGAAGATTCCTCACAAAGAGAAACTACCCTTTTTATACATGAAGAGTGTCTGATGATTCAATCATAATAATGGACTAGTGCTATTCAATTGTGACGCTTAAAGAATGCCATTTCTTCTTCCTCATATCGTTGGAAGCAGGACTGGCCTTTCAATTTTCTGTCTTTACAGTCCTCACTGGCGCTCCATCAATGCTGGATAAATTGTCTATTGATTAGGTTAAATGGCTTTGGCAGGGAAAAGATGGTTTGGATTTGTGTAGTGCGAGTTCTGATATAGATTTTTTTTTTATTTTGTTTTATTTTATTTTATTTTATTTTTTTGGGACTGGGAGCTACCTAGAAGCTTCTAGTCTGTCTACATAATTTCAGCCAGGCATGGTTGTCGCTTTGCTTCCTTATAAAGGGTTCGGGGCTATGGGTTGTGTATATTGGGCATGAAGACAGCTTTGGAGTCATTTAAGTTCTTCAACAGAGCTTTCTTGTATCAGAAAAATTAAATGAAAATGAACGGAAAGAAAATGAGAAAATTATTATTTGAAGGAGAGGACTAACTAGTCAAAATATTGGAATAGAAGGTTTGTGCGTCAATTATAAAGCCACACAAAACTTTTTGCCATATTTGGTTCATATATAATTTTCCTCTTGAATTCTTAAACTAGTGATGGAGAATGTTTAACAACCTTCAAACCTTGTTAGAAAGCCTACTAAGAGTGGATCTAATGTTCAAGTTTTAGTTTGTGATGATAGCAAGTTTAGTTGGAAGTTTAACTAAGTCATGTTGAGTCCTTATGTTATTTTAGAGTGTTGCAGAATTTTCTATTTTCTTTTTTGAGTCTAATTATTTAGTAAGTTATTTCTATTTAACTATTATAGGATCATTACTAGGACTATTTAGAAGTTCTTAAAATTTTGTTTTAGTTACAGTTTCTTATCCACTTTGCCATCACTTGTTCCTGTCTTTCCTCTCTCTCTCCCGCTCTCTCTCTCTCCCTTTCTCTCTCTCTCTTGTTTCATCTTTCTCTCGCTTGATCTTATCATCGCTTGCTTCAGAACTACACTCTCTCTCCTACGACCTTAGATTCTGCTTCAGACCTCAGGTCTACCCAGATCTGAGTATCTATCACTCTCTTGCTTCATCTCTTGCTGTTCACAATCTCTCTTTATCCTGTAACCTCAGATATAACTCAGACCACAGATCAAGAGACCCCGTTGCTTCATCTCTTTCGCTTCATCGCTTGCTTCAGATCTTGCTCCATCCCATTCTCTCTCTCTCTCTCTCTCTCGCTCTTGTTCCATCTCCTTCTCTTAAGAAAACCCACCCTCCTCCAAGCCCCACACGATTGAGATTTGCGCACCGTCCACCAGATCTACCAAAATCTACCCCCGTCGGCTGGTTCCCTCAGACCCTCTGAGCACCCTCACGCAGATTCTTCCACCAGACCTCACTCAAAGCCGAAACCTCCGAAACCTCCAAAGCCGAAGCCTTCAAAGCTCTCTCCAAGCCTCCAGCCAAACCCTTCTATCTGCCCCCATTGTTAGGATAACTACTATTATTATTATTATTACAATTATTAATATCATTACTATTATTATTATTATTATTATTATTATTATTATAATTATTAATACTATTATTATTATTGTTGGTCCCTATGCAATCAAGAAGGGGGGTTAAATTGATTGACTTGAAATCCTAGATTTTATTCCACTTAAAATTTTAAATAAATTTAAGGCCAAAATATATGAAACATGCATATATAAATGCAGAATTTAAAAAGTAGAGATAGAAAGATCAAACTCAGTTTATATTAGTTTAGCATCATGCTTATGTCGATTCTTCCAGTTCAGCAAGCCAGAGTCCAGCGACAACTAGTTTTCACTATGTGAAGAGAGTTACAAGTACAATTCTCTAATGTTGACAATCTGTATTTTCAACCTTGAAGATGAATTAGTCCAACATTAACCTAATTCAAATTCTCACACCTAGCCTATCAACCCAAAAGAATGCTCCTCACACTCTTTCTAAGCTTACCGAAACTTTTCAACACAAACAAATACGAAACAATATCCCTGAAACTCAACAAACAGATTCATAAGCAGTTCAAGTAGCCTACTTGAGATCTAATATCTTACTCTCAACATATCGAAATTGTTCTATAAAATAAGCTGAATCTTCTCTGTATATAGCACTTTAAATCCTAAGAAGTGTGTTCCAAAAACTATTCATCGTTGTGAAGTTATAAATCTGCAAACATGCCTTCCCAGCCAAATTTTACTGATGTAAAAATATGATAAGTAGCTGATTTTGTGCTTAATTTTTTTACCATATCTTTTGATTTTTACCTCTGTAAATATTCAAATTTGAACTCTAACAATCCCTTTTTAACTTGATATTTTCGAATTTTAAAATAGTGGATTGTTGGAGAAGTTATAGTTAGCAAAACCTCTCCTAAAAATCAGCTTGTAGTTCTGCAAAAATAACTCCAGAATCTGAACATTATTTTTACCTCCAGTGAAAAGTTGATTTTGAACCCTCCAAATAATTTGAATTTGAATGCTCCATTTAGACATATTTAGGATTAGTGTAGGTCCCAATCTACACTTAATTTGTTGAGTTAGGTCTTGAAAATAAATTAAAATAGCAACATTACATAGCAGTTTTGAAATTCGATTGCTTTTACTAGCTTATTGCTTTTACCCAGCTTACTGCTTCTATCCGGTTTCTGTTCTTTTAAATTTTCATAGAAATTCTCAAACATGTGTTATTTGAAAGAATAAACATTTTAAAAATCTACACGCTTAGTAAACTCATTAGTAACACATATTGGGTTTTGTTATCATCAAAATATTAGGGTTTGACAACAATTTTCTTAACAATCTTCCCCTTTTTTAGGACAATAAAACCATAAAGAAAAATTGAAAAAAATTTGCTCATGAATGCTCAATATCATGCTCCCCCTCTATTTATGAATATATGAACATTTTGTTATCTCTCCCTTAATATGTGTATAATTTTTCACAATATTTTTAATATATATCTCCCCCTTTTTGTTTTATCAAAAATAAGAAAGATTAATTTTAGATTCAAAATTAAATATATTCATTTTTCTCCTTCTTTTATTATCATAAAAAATGCAATGTATATGTATTCTCCCTCTTGATTAGACATTCATTTTTTATTCTCCTTTTTTTTTAATCATCAAAAAAGAACGTACAAAAACTCAGAGATAAGAATTTCATCACGAAGTATTTTTTGAATTATCAAAACAAATTTCAGCTTTATAAGTAATGCAAAATATTAAATACAAAATTTTCAAAAATCATAAAAGTTCTTATCATTTCCAGAGATAGGATTTAAACATAACAATTTCCTATTGACACATATTTCTATATGCTTTTAGCCTTTATGCTAGACAAAAATTGAAATTAATTCTTGACTTAGTTTTTATACCTTTATTTATATCACCAATCACATCATCTTGTAATCTCGTGAAAGTTTTCAATTTATAACGACTTTTTCCCTATATTCATTTTCAATTTTCTATACCTTTTTTTTATTATTTTCATTGGGGAGTTTTTGTATTCTCATTATCTTCTTCATTTGTATATCAATTTTTTATTTTTTTTAATATATCCATTTAAAGGACCATTTATTCTTAGAAATCCAAATTAGTTTAGGTACTTTAGAAAACAAGTTTGTGTTTAAAATAAATTTTTCTTGATTATTACTAAACTTGTTCAAATAACAAAATCTGGTAATATGTCAAATTCTATGACAATAGTAGTATGAAAAAATATTTTTCTTTCTCTGAAAATCATTCTTATATTTATGTTTTACATGTGAAAAATCAGATTTTTGAGATTTAGAAGAGTTCCTGAAATTTCTGTGAAAATAGGCAGGTTTATAACTTCTTCTACCCCTAAAGGCTGTGCTTCTATGACTATTGTTTCTGTCTCTGGTTTCTGTAATCTAAGGTTTTCGGTGTTCTATATTTTTTGTTGCTCTAACAAATACAGTTTTATCTGCTTGTAATCCAAACATATTTTCAGAATTGTACCCTAAACCATTTTTAGAAAAATCATGTCTTTGAATTGCAAGAAACCTAGATAGTTTTTCATCACTTTCATTAAATGTTTGAAATGTATTTTTAATGGATATGGACAGATCTTCTATTTTAATTTTCAGTAAGCATACTTTATCAAGAATTTTCTAATTTTATAGATTCATTTTCAGACCTTAAAACAAAAATTTTGCTATTTCATATTTCATTTTCAGACCTTAATATTGACAGCTTATTTTCTGCAGCAGAATTTTTACTATTCAAGGTTTCATTTTCAGACTTTAAGATTGACAGTTCAGATTCTGCAGCAGAATTTTTGGATTTCAAAATCTTAATTTCAGATTTTAAGTCATCAATTTCAGAGTTCAGAACATTATTTGTCTTTTTGAGCAGTCCTTTTTCATTTTCTAAGTCATGTATTCTGCATTTAAGCTCAGAAATTAACCTTAGTACATTGTCATCCTCCAGATTAAAGTCATCATTGTATTCAGAGTTAGAATTCACTTGAGAACCTGTCATTGGATAGAAATTTGCTTCACCATGATCTTCTGAATCTTCATAGTCTGATTCTGAATTTGATTCATTCAAGTCATTTCAGGTAGCCATCATTGATTTTGCTTTCTTTTGAATTTTTTCATCTTCTTTGCGAGGACTGGACATTCATACTTGATATGTCTAGATTTCTTACATTCGAAACAAATGATTTCTTCTTTCTTTTTTTCCTTCAATTTACCTCTCTTTCTTGCATCGTTTTTGAACTTTTGAAAAGCATTAGTGTTCTTAAAATTATTGAACTATTTACCTTTCTTTTTAAGGACACGTGTCAGCCTTTTAGTTGATAAATTCAGTCATCCTCAATGCTGTCATCTTCATCAGATTGTTGTTCCTTCTTTGTCACAAGTGCAATGACCTTTTTCTTCCCATCGTTTTCTGCAAAATAATGTATTTCTATTTCATAAGTTATGAGTTTCCCTCTTAGTTCGTTTAAGGATAGGCCTTGACATGTCTTGAGCCTCTTCAATTGCTTTCTTTTTTGCATCCCAATCTCTAGAAAGAATTCTCAGAACTTTTCTGAGCAGATCTGATTCTGAAAATCCTTTTCCAAGGGACTTCAATTCATTCGTGATGGATATGAGTCGATTAAACATGTTTTTTTTTACTTGTTCTTCATGCTGAAAATTAAACAATTCATATTCTTGTATCAGAAGGTTAATTCTTATGTCTAACAGTTCTTGTGCCTTCATGAGTGATGCATAACTTGTTCCAAATTTGTTTGGCTGTAGAATAAGAAGAAACTTAGTTAAATTCAATAGGAGATATTACACATAATAACAAATGTTTTGCTCGTGAGTTGATGGATATTTTTCTTTTGTCATCCTTAGTCACTATAGAGATTTTCACATCTAAGTTTTGTTGAGAAATCACTTCCCAAGTTTCATAATCCATGACTTGTATAAAGGTCTCTATTCTACATTTCCAATGGGAGAAATTAACTCCATCAAAATAAGGAGTCCTATTTGTGTATTGGCCAAAATTGTACTGTGAAGTCATTGGATTTTTGGCTCAAAAGTCAGCATTTTTGTGGAACTGTGTACTTGCTTTGATACTATTTGTTGGTCCCTATACAACCAAGAAGGGGGGTTGAATTGGTTATTTCAAATCTTAGATTTTACTCCATTTAAAATCTTAACTAAATCCAAGGCCAAAATATATGAAACATGCACATGTAAATGCAGAATTTAAAGAGTAGAGATTGAGGGATCAAGCTTGGTTTATAGTGCTCCAGCTTTGTGCCTACATCCACTCTTCTAGCTCAGCGAGTCAGGGTCCAAAGATAACTAGTTTTTACTATATAAAGAGAGTTACAAGTACAATTCTCTAATGTTGACAATTTGCACTTTCCACCTTGAAGATGATTTAGTCCAACACTAATCTAATCCAAACTCATTCACACCTACCGTATCAACCCAAAAGAATGTTCCTCACACTCTCCCTAAACTTATTGAAGCTTTTCAACACAAACAAATACAAAACAATATCTTTGAAACCCAACATATAGATTCATAGGCTGTTCAATTAGCCTACTTTGAGATCTAATATCTCACTCTCAACATATCAAAATTGCTCTGTAAAATATGCTGAATTTTCTTTGTATATAGCACTTTAAATCTCAAGAAGCATGTCCCAAAAACTGTTCATCATCATGAAGTTATAAATCTGCAAAAATGCCTTCCTAGCCAAATTTTACTGTTGTAAAAATATGATTAGAAGCTGATTTTATGCTTAATTTTCTTTACCATATCTTTTTATTTTTAGCTTTGTAAATATTCAAATTTAAACACCCAACAATCCCTCTTAACTTGATATTTTCGAATTTTAAAATGGTGGATTGTTGGAGAAGTTATAGGTAGCAAAACCTCCCCCTAAAAATCAGCTTGTAATTCTGCAAAAATAGCTTTAGATTCTGAACATTATTTTTACCTCTAGTGAAAAGTTGATTTTGAACCCTCCAAATAATTTGAATTTGAATGTTCCATTCAAACATGTTTAGGATTAAGTGTAGCTCCCAATTTACACTTAATTTGCTGAGTTAGATCTTGAAATAAATTAAAATAGAAGCAGTACACAGCAGTTCTAAAATTCGATTGCTTCTACCAACTTACTGTTTCTACCCAGCGTCTACTTCTACCCAATTTATGTTCTTTTAAATTTTCACAGAAATTCTCAAACATGTGTTATTTGAAAGAATAAACATTTTAAATATTTGCACACTTAGTAAACTCATTAATAATACATATTGGGTTTTGTTATCTTCAAAATATTAGGGTTTGACAATAATTTCCTTAACAAAGTATTATTATTATAATTATTATTATTATTATTATTATAATTATTATTGTTATTACTATTACTATTACTATTTCACTATTACCACTATTATTATTATTATTATTATTATTATTATTATTATTATTTTAAAGTTATTAAAATTTAAAAAATTTCAAACTCATAACGGTATAGTTGTAATATAAATTTATTATTTTATTATTATAGATATATATATTTTTATTTTATTTTATTTTTTAATTTATTTTTTTAATTCGTTTTATATATTATTATTTAATGAACTACGTTGCGGCCGGTCTCAAACTTGGGTAAAGGAGTATGGTTGCCGTAGATCGACAGTAAGCGTAAAATTTTTTGCCAAACGAAAAAAATGAGAGATAAATATGAAAAAACTCTTGGGGCGTGCCCCTCTCAGCGACGCATTATGCTAGATCGCGGGTGTAATGATAGGTTAACAAGGGATCTTAGGGTACGGGTAAATAAATTAGCCTATGAAAATAAGATTCGTTTAGCCACTTGGAACATAGGATTTTTGACCGGCAAGTTAGGAAAGATAAGAGAAACAATAAATAGATGAAGGATTAATATCATGTGTTTTCAAGAAACTAAATGGGTGGAGGAGAAGACTATAGTAGAGACTTATGGTCATAAGATTTAGGACATAGGAAGAGATAGAACTATGAATGAGACAAGAATAATTATATATAAGGATCTATTAGAAGTTGTAGTAGAGATAAAGAAGAGAGATATAATTATGTTTGTCAAGTTAGTAGATGTAGAAAACGTAATTAATATTGTCAATGTGTATGCTCCCCAAATAGGTATGGATGCAATTAGTAAAAAATAATTTTGGGAGGATTTAGATGAATTTATACAAGTCATACCTAGTGGAGAGAAGTTATTTATTGAAGGAGACCTAAATGGACATGTAGGAGAGAGGAATGAAGGATTCGAAGTCATACATGGAAACTTTGAATTTGGTAGTAGGAATAAGACGGGACGTGCCATTTTAGAGTTTGTTACAACATTTGATTCAGTACTCGTAAATATCTTCTTTAAGAAAAACGAGTCACACATGGTTACATATAGAAGTGGGTCCAATGCTAGCTAAATAGATTTATTTCTCACTAGGAGAGGTGATAAAATGACCTGTAAAGATTGCAAGGTTATATCGGAAGAAAGTATAGCAGCTCAGTATTAGGGCTGGGTCCGACCTGAACAAAACCCGTGACCCGCCCGAACCCGAGGTGTTTGGGTCGGGTTAATTCGGGTTTTTTGATATACCGGGTCGGGTTCGGGTTGGTAATTAAAAGACCGAATTAATCCGACCCACCCAAATCAACCCGAATACATATAATCATGATGATGAAAGTGGAATTAGGGCAAAAACAATATTTTGTAAAGATCATATTTCCCTTTCTTTTTTTGATTTGTATATAGAGTTCTCTTAAAAAATTTCTTTATTTTTTTTAATACTATAAGTACAAAATTATTTGG
This sequence comes from Dillenia turbinata, assembly GCA_037126225.1. Taxonomy (NCBI): domain Eukaryota; kingdom Viridiplantae; phylum Streptophyta; class Magnoliopsida; order Dilleniales; family Dilleniaceae; genus Dillenia; species Dillenia turbinata. The sequence continues at coordinate 20,974,345 of JBAMMX010000018.1, read as the reverse complement.
AAAAAAATTTTTTCTTTGACTTCTACGTAGCAAAAAAAAAAAAAAAATCTCCTTATTATGATCACAAAAAAAATAATATTTAGATATTATTTTAAATTTTTGGGTTAAAAAAAAAAGAATTATTGGGTTCGGGTACCCGCCTGAATTTAAATAATTTGCTCGGGTTCGGGTAAAAAAAATATAACCCGAATACCTCGGGTTCGGGTCAAAATAATGTATTCGGGTTCGAGTACCTGACCCGGTCACAACCCTACTCAGCATAGACTCCTACTTTTAAATATACGTGTGCCTAAAAGGCACAAGAAGTATTGTTTATTTGTGGAGTCAATAATTAGATGGTGGAATCTGAAAGGAGAAAATGTGACGACTTTTAGAGACATATTAATTCAAGTAGCAAATTGGTTCGCTAATGACAATTCAGAAACAATTTGAAAATAGATGTCTACTAATATTAATAGGAAGGGAGGTTTTTGGTGTATCTAAGGGGCCGGTCCCAATAGGCAAGGAATCAGGGTGGTAAAACGAAGAAATATAAATTGCTATCCGAACCAAGCGAGTGTTATAGGAACCTTAAAGGTAATAATAGTAGCGATACATATAAAAATTACAAAAGTGCAAAAAAAGAAGTGAAAAAGATTATCTACGAATCAAAGGGTAATTTGTATAACGAACCATACAAGAGACTAGAGATTAAAAACGGAGAAAGAGAGATCTACATAATTATCAAACTAAGGAAGAGAAAGAGAAAAGATCTAAATAGTGGTAGGTGTATTAAGAGTAAAACCAATAGTAAACTTGTAAGGAATGAGAACATAAGAAAGCGTCGAAGGGACTATTTTGATAATCTTTTTAATGTTAGGAGTACAATAGATATATAAAATATCGAGATACCTGTAAAAGAGGTCAATAGAGATTTTCAATATAAGATTTGTCCCCACGAAGTGGAGGAGGCCTTAAAGAGAATGAAGAATAATAAAGTCATAGGATCTGATGGTATTCCCATTGAAGTGTGGAAATGTTTGGGTGAATTTAGTATAGTAATGTTAACGGATATTTTCAACAAAATTTGGCAAAACAAGAGAATGCTTCAAGTATGGAGTGGGAGCACACTTGTATCACTATATAAGAATAAATGAGACATACAAGATTACTCTAACTATAGATAAGTTAAACTTATAAGCCATACCATGAAACTATGGAAGAGACTGATAGAATATAGATTGAGATTGGAGATAAGTGTGTTTCAGAATCAATTTAGATTTATACCAGGAAGATCCACCACGGAAACAATTTATTTGTTAAGATATTTGATTGAGACATATAGAGCACGTAAGAGAGACGTACATATGGTATTCATCAACATAGAAAAAGCATATGATAGGGTTTCTAAAGACGTATTGTAGTGGGCGTTGATGAAAAAGGGATCTCTTTGAAATATATTAATCTTATTAGAAATGTATGAGGGAGCTGTAATTAATATAAGAACTTGCAGGGGTTTGAGCGTAGCTTTCTTATTAATATTGGATTCTATCAAGGTTTAGTATTATGTCCTATCATTTTTGCAATAGTGATAGACGAAATTACAAAAAGTATCTAAGATGAAATACCATGGTGTATACTTTTTGCAAATGATATAGAGTTGATTGATAAAATTAAAGAGGATATTAGTGTTAAATTAGAGTTATGGAGGGTCACACTGAAATCCAGAGAATTTAGTTTGAGCAGATTAAAAATTGAGTATATGAGATATAGATTTAGTGACAATCATCAAGATGATGAAGAAAACATCTATCAAAAAGTAAATGTTTTAGATATTTTGGTTCTATCATTTAAAATGATGACAATATAGATGAGAATGTGAATCATAAGATTTAAGCGGGTTGGATGAAATGGAGAAGGACATTTGGAGTTCTTTGCGATTGCTTGATACTACTACATTCAAAGGGAAAGCTCTATGGAATTGCGGTAAAACTTGCACTATTGTATGACACTGAGTGTTAAGCTATTAAATAACGATAAGAACAAAAAATGGTTGTAACAGAAATGAAAATATTTAGGTGGATGTGTGATAGAATTAGAAGAGATAGAATTAAAAACGAAGAAATTCGAAATAAGTTAAGAGTTAGTTCAATTGTGGATAAGAGGCAAGAGTGTCGTCTGAGGTGGTTTGGGTTTGTACAAAGAAGATAAAAAAATACACCAGTTAGAAGGATCGAGAACATAAATATAAAAGAGTTAGTAAAACGTAGAGGTAGACAGGTACAAATTTGGATGCAAGTTATTTGTAAAAATATAATAGTTAAGAATTTAGACGAGAAAATGGTTTTGGATAGTAATGAGTGACGTAGGAGAATTCACATAAATTAAACCATCTTTTTTCCCCCTTAATCCTTCCCATATTTATCTCTCCGATGGCTGACTTCAATTGTTGGGATTAAGGATTAGATTGTTGTTATTGTTATTTATAGTTTCTAATTTTACTCGCTAATTTTCTATGTAAAGGCTTATAAATTTATTATGAAAATAAAAAATAAGACTTTGAATTTATATTTTGTGTTCTCTCAAGCTGTAGAAGGTGTGATGCTTTTTTGCCCTAATTATGACGTCCAAGGATCTAATGGTGTAATGCTAGTAAATTTATCTTCTTTCTTCTCATCTATTACTTTCTTCATTTATTACTTTCTTTCTTTCAATTTAATTGCTAATTTTTTGCAGTAGACCCTAATTCTCTACACTTGAACCTAAAACCCTAATTTTCAACCTTAATTCCACCACGAATCCCTTGTAGACCTCTTTTTTCATGGGTTTTCCTGCGTTGGTATCAGAGCGAGGATCCAGCAAGTTTGTTATCATAACCATGGTGATAAACGTTGAATTTTGAACATTTTTAGCAAGATCAAGAGGGCACGAAGTTAGATATGCAAAAATTGAGCCAGAGGATACACTCCTCAAACTTGACATGGATGCAAAGTTCACAAAAATATTAAAACAAGTGGCTTAGCTTGCTGTAGGCAAGAATTCAACAGATTTTGGCAATAATCTGGCTCCTTAATAAAGTCAGTGCATTAGGGCTAATAAAGGTTTTCATTTAAAACATCAACATAAGAAGGAACACCAGATAGAAGGACGTGATATAGATGGGGATATCACTATGAAGATCAAGATAGAAGTCTTAGATTTTGAGGGTAGATTAGATCCTACAAAATTCTTTTACTGGATTGATTCACTTGAAGAATATTTTAGCTGGTATGACATGCCTTATGATTGCAAGGTCAGGTTTGCAAAGATGAAGCTTGTGAGGTTGCAAAAATTTGGTGGCACAGTATTGAGAATGATTTAATCAGAATGATACTGACACCAATCTTTACTTGGGATGAGATAAATTTCAAGTTAAGAGAGAAGTTCATGTCAATAAATTATCTTGAAAAGATGAGGACAAGGTTTACACCTTAGTACAAGGTAACACGGCAGTAGCTGAATATATGCATAAATTTGATGAATTCAAAATTCACAGGCTGAGGATGCTGTTCAAGCAGTTGCTCGATTTAGAGCTGGTCTAAAGGCTGAGATCAAGAAGGAATCGCTTAGGCAATCAATCTATTCTCGGGAACGTGTTCCAAAGTAGCACTTGAGATCGAGGAGTACCTGAACTACCCACAAAGAGGATTTATGATGCAAATTGTGTGTCGAAATCTTTTCCCTCTAATGAAGCTAGTTCTAAGGGCAACATAAAAAATTCAGACCCTAGGAGCAGCAAGAGAATCACTTGTTTGAAGTGTGGGGAGAATGGTCATATGGGTTATCAATGCCCAAAGAAGAATAATCCATATGTTAAAAAGGAATCTATAGAGGAAGAAGAACAAAAAGAAGATGATTTTGACTATGGGACCTATGTAGCTGATGATCTTGCGGATTATGAGGTGGATACCTCTCTGTTGTCAGTGGTGAGGCTCATTTTGGCAGCACCTAAAGTAGAGGAAGAGGGTTGGAAGCTACCCTCGTTCCACACTATAGAACAATGTGGTGATCAAGCCAAGAAGCTTATCATTGATGGTGGCAGTTGTATGAATGTTGTTTCAGTGTCCACGGTTGATTGTCTCAAGTTGTCAACAAAGCCACACCTTCGGCCATACAAGGTGGCCTGGCCATGGTGGCACCACTGGAACACCAGTTTCGACTTTGAAGACTATCTATGCAAGGATTGTGGTTCTACTGCCATCCAATGATTGGACCAATGCAAGCTTTGTCTGCTGTAATATGGAATGCATCTGCAAGTGATTATGCAGGTTCTTCAGTTCTGAATCTCTTAAAAAACCAGGCCTAGGCAATGGCTGGTGATAAGGTGGTGAGGTTGTTGCTAGAGAAGATGACACAATCTGCAAGCTCTGTATATCTTGGCACATTAGGGAGATTGGTGTATGAAGGAGTTATTGATGATCCTTGATGAATTTTTCATTGCTGAGAAGAGGTTTCTTCAGAAGGAGAATCTCACTCATGATTATGACACAAAATATTGGTGACAACATCACAGCCTCAAGGATGAAATTCCTAGTTTTCTTGACAATTTTGACAACAGGAAAATATTTGAATGTCTTGAGGGAGTGTGGACATAATGTTCAGGTCCCTATATCTGAAGTGTGTAAAAGCTGCTTATGATTTCGCCAGTGGTGAGCTTCTGAGTCTTACAAAAGAAAAGTATGATCTCATGGGGAAGTTGCGGCTAGTAAAGCACTACATTCTTCTTGAGCAGGGTGATTTCCTGGTGCATTTTATGGATATAGTTCAAGATGAGCTCATGAAAAGGATTAATGAAATTTCTGTGGAGAAAATTAAAGCAAGGATGCGAAAGAAGAATCACAAAAGTTTCATTGTGAACTCATATGATGCTTTTCATGCTTTTAACTAAACGGAGTCGAGTTTTTCCAAGCCAGGGAGAAATGCTGGAGAACATTCAGCAACCTTCAAAGCATGTTAGAAAGCCAACTAACAGTGGATTTAATGTTCAAGTTTTTAGTTGGGGATGATAAGAAGTTTAGTTGGAAGATTAACTAATTCATATTGAGTCTTTATTTTATTTTAGAAAGTTGTAGAATTTTATTTTAAGGCCTTTTAGAAGTTCTTATCTTTTAGAAAGTTGCAAAATTTTTTAGTTTTAGAAGTTTACTACTTAAGTTAGTTTCTATTTTCTTTTGAATCTAGTTATTTAGCAAGTTATTGCTATTTAACTATTGTAGGATGATTACAGGCACTATTTAGAAACTTCTAAATTTTTGTTTTAGTAATAGTTTTTATTTTTTTAGGCTAATTCTCTATTTAAAGGTTTGTAACCTTATTATGAGAATGAAGTCTAAGACTTTGAATCCATACTTTGAGTTCTCTCAAATTCTAGATGGTGTGATGCTTTCTTGCCCTAGGTGTGATGCGTAAGTATCTACCAGTGTGATGCCAGTAAACCTATTCTCTTTTTTCTCATCAATTGCTTTCTGTCTTTCAATTTAGTTGCTGATTTTCTGCCATAAACCCTAATTCCCTACACTTGAGTCTAAACCATAATTTTCAACCCTAATTCCATCACGAATTCCTCGTGGACAGCTTTCTTCCTAGGTTGTCCTATGTCAACTCGGTTTACGTGTGATTTTTCTTGTGCACAAAAAATGTGCAAAGGCAAAATCTGCATATTCAGACCGATATCCATAAATATTGAACAAATATATACAACACAAAAAATGGAACACTTGGCTAACCTAGTCATTGTGTGTTGGATTTGACATGATGCAGGAATGGAGAACCGTATGATATGGTACCTGTACTTGTAATGCAATTTAGCTAAGTAGTTGTTGAGCTTGTAAATCCTGAGATTTCAACATTAACTGTGTCCACACTTTATAATATTTCATTTTCAAATAGACACTTCTTTGATGCTTCAACAACATTTCATTGACACTTTAATTTAACAAATGTAAATACGTGTAGAATGTACAGAATGGCCATGATTTTCGTACTTGTTTAGGCATCTAACACATCCATGGCATATTGTGCCCTAATTTTTTCAACTTTTTCGTGCCACTTGTTTGGTGTTGTCTTGTGTCATCTCATATTGTCCATCTGCTATATGTGTGCTTCATAGACTCAATGGTGTTTAGAGTTAAAATAATGAAAATACCTCCTTTCACAAGCTTCAGATTTTGAAGTAAAATGTTATTTCACAAAATTTAATAGAGGATAGCTAAGATTTGGACTTGGTTAGAGCATCTAGTGTAACATTTGCATTGATGTTTGCATTTGTAGTTTCCCTTCAGGAGCTTTATACAAACTACGTTGGAAATTATGTTTTGCATTGTAAGACCTAGAAAATGCAAACAATTGTCCCATCTCTCTCTCTCTCTCTCGCTTAATTATGTCACTTCTACTTGAATAAATCACCTGATTTGATAAATTAGTATGCCTTGGAGTGAATGAGTAGCTGAACTTGAGATTGCTAGATCCGTAGGATGCAAGAACACTGGGCAGCAAATTAGTTAATGGGCTGGGGAATCTACTTAAATAGGATATTTGGAACTGGTTTGTGTGCTTGTATGTGCTGCTTCATGGGCCTATGACTTTCTTTGGTTCCAATCATCTTCTGCATTTCCATTGCAGAAAGTTACTCAAGCTCAAATTTCAGAACCTTTGAATTGATTATACATATAGATTACATTGCAAATTTATCTTGTGAAAATCATATACGCACACACTATATTTTATTATAGTGTATGTATGTGAGCATGCATGCATGGATTGAGCTTCTAATACATTTTGTAGTAAATTTTATTAAATTTCAAGAGTTGGAGAGAATTCAACTTGTTTTTTCTTTCTAGTTAAGCCATGGGTCTCACATTGCAATTTTGATGCCGGGCTTTTTCTTTATATGCTACCGATGGATTGTATTTTGAATTTAATCACTAAAGTAGTGAAAACAATCTCAATTGTGTTTTCCTAATGATATGTAGTTCTTTTGAAATTCAATCACATATATGATGCATTTAGCTAACCCCAATTGTTGGGATTAAGGCTCTAATTGTTGTTTTATATATGATGCATTTAACCTTTTCTAGGGATGCTTTAATTTAATGTTGGTGTTAAGTTGCTTTTCTAGATCTTTATCACTTTATTTTACAAAGAAGGCTTGTGTTTGGATAATAGGCAGCAGTCCTTATGGTTTGGCCATCCTTTTTCTCATGTTTAATTGGTAAATTCTTATAAATTGATCATTTCTCATTGACAGAAAGTGGTCTTGTTTATGCCGCGGGACTTAATGATTTTGGACAGCTAGGAGTATCCGACGATAAAAGTTATACAACTGTAAGCTCTTTTAACCTTTATTTATCACCATTGTTTGGATAAGCGTAATGTTCATTTTGTATAAACTATAATATTTTAAGGGATGCAAAGGATCTCTAGCTCTACTTGTAAGGTAAATTGTTGGGGGGTTTGATTTAAGACTTCCTTTACAGCTATGATAATGCTTATGTTTTCAGGAGCCACAAGATCTTTTTTAATGTCAATGTAGCTCTTTTGTCCTTGATTTCACTTTTGTTCAGAGTAAAGAAAATAATAATTTGGGTAATTGGGATATAGTTGGTGGGCCCAAATCTAATGGTTTTATTGGTCTATGGAATTTGTGCTGAGAAACATCACTTTATTGACTAAATGTCTATTCCCTTTAGAAAATGAATTTTTATGGCCTTCAAAGCACTAGATGGGATGGAAGGAGAGGTGAGAATTGGATCCCTTGAAGTTCATCTCCTCAAAACACTATTCTTTGTTTCCTTATACAAAATTCTAACCTAGTGATTCTTCAAACGCAACGTATAAAATTTTTGTAAATTATTGGTTAGGTGATTCTTGTTTTGTGGGATGTTTCCTCGTCTTTATTGCTTATGAGGATTTTTACAAGCTTCTACAATTTGCGGAGGAATTTTCTTCTATTAGATTTTCCTTTTTTTTTTTTTTGAGAAATTTGAATAAAATGTTATGGAAATTATGGATCCTTGAGTTATTCTCCCTTGTGAACTTTGTATTCATGAATACGGACTCTTGAAAATTCTAGGCTTTACTCTTCTAAATCTCCGTTTGATTTAAATACTCCAAATTTCGATTGTTTCTTTTCCTGGGTGAGTCGGTTTCAGTATTTTCAAGGTGTGTTTTCTTCTTGTAATTGTATTTTAGTTTCTTTATGGATGGTAGTAGACCAGAATACCTGCTTCAGGGGTTTGGAGCTCTTTTCTAGTTTAATATTTAATGTTTTCTTATTTCTTGCATGCTTTACTTTTTCTTCTCTCTCGAAGGATGTCTATCCTCTTTGATGTAATCTATTTTTGTTCCACTTCTAATGTAATACTTGTTCAATGATTTTGATTTTCTCATTTGTTCTGTATTTGAGAGGAAGCCAATTAATATCTTGTTTTTGTTCGCACAGGAGCCACTTCATGTATGTAAACTAAACAAGGAAGTAAAACAGATTTCAGCTGGTTATCACCACTCTTGTGCTATTACAGGTCTACAGCTGTCACCTGTGTCAGTACGTTGTCTTATATATATTTGGGTATTCCCTACGCATGATATTTACTTAAACAACAATAGAGGTAATTTAATATGCATGTATGTTAGGGTGGGGAGCAACTTTCCGGTTCCACCGCTTGGACCTCATTGATTTGTGTTCCACTTAAAGTGTGTGATTTGAGCCCTACTCGAAGCACGGGGCCATGAGGCAATGCCATGTTGCCGAGGGGTCTTGCCCCACTATATTCTTTCTTAATTTCACATTTGGTGTGGACCACACTTGGGAACCTGGTGCCACCTTGTGGCCTCACATGCCGAGGTCTGTGCTGGAGCAAAGCTCCACCCGCTTGGGTAACGTGATGTAAGAGTGCATCTAGAAATAATTCTAATTGTTGTTTATGATAATAATTTTTTTTCCTTCTTGTTTGATTTTGCTAGGTGAAGATGAAAATTCTTATCCAATAAAGAATGGGGGATAATAATTTGTATACAACTATTCCTATAGTTAAGGAACTAAATAAGAGCAACAACAACAATAACAATCTAGACCTTCTGTCCCAAATTTTGGGGTAGGCCACATGAGAGAAAAATAATGAAATCGAAAAAAAAAAGAAAAAAAAAGATTTAGTTTGTGCAGGTTCTTCTACGCCATTCATTCCTATCTAAGACCATCTCCTCAACTAAATCCATCACTATCATATCCTTACGAATGCATTGCATCTACGTTTTCAATGGTCTACCTTTACGTTTTATTAATTCTCTTATATTTAAGTTCTCTACCTTCCTAATATGTGCGTTCATAGGCCTTCGCTGCACATGTCCAAATCATCTCAGACGGTATTCTCGCATCTTGTCTACAATTGAATTGACTCCCAGATTATTACATATCTTATCGTTTCTAATTCTATCATTTCTAGTTTTACCACACATCCATCTAAGCTTTCTCATTTCAATTATAGCCATTTTTTACTCTTGTTGCTGTTTAATGGCCTAACATTCAGTGCCATATAATAGAGCAGGTCTTACTGTGGTCCTATAGAATTTTCCCTATGATTATGCTAACTAACTAGGAAGGTAATACTTTACATATTTGACCTGCTATAACACTACCTCTCTAGTTGGAGCATAGATGTTAATCATGCTCAACATGTTACAAATGTAGTCAACCTGAACTCCACTCTGAGCTTTTGTGAAGATATCTTCTAACTGTTCTCTGGTCTTGATGTACCATGTTGAGAGGATCTTCTGTTGAATCTTTTCACATTCTAGTAGGTAGTGAGATCTTAAGGCCAGCCTAATCTAATAACTGATTTATCCACATTACTTAATACACAGATTGTGCCGTAGCTCGGTATTCTGATTCAGTACTGAGAAACCACACTCTGCTTCTTACTTTTCCATGACACCAAGTTTCCTTTTACAAAAACACAATAACCTGCAGTTGACCTTTAAGCTTCTTTAGTCTGCATCTGAAGAGCATTGGTATTTGAATGTCCATAATTACTATACAATAGACCAGGCTAGGGGTGTATTCCAGTTGGGTCGATTCCGAGTATCCCTATGCTCGAATTCGAACTCGATTTTTTTTGCTTGACTCGAACTCGATGAGTAGTATATAATAGGGGCTCGAACTCGACTCGACTATATAACAAAATGCTCGAACTCAAGTTGAAAACTCGATTATTATATAATATATTAATATATTTTATTTTATTTTTTATATTATAATTATATATAAATATATAATATATATTAATATATGTAATTGAGCTGCTCGTCGTGTTTTCGAGTCTAAAATTATACTACTCAAACTCAACTCGAACTCGATCAAACTAAGTCAAGTCGAGCTGTTGACCGAGCGGCTTGAACTTGGCTCGGTCCGTGTAACAGCCCTAGACCAGGCCCTGGATCTCCCTTTAAGTAACACAAAATCTGCAACAGTTGGAGAGGACATAAACTTACTATGCTAACAGAGTATGCACTGTTTGGATGGGTTGCTGTAATATAGTTCAACTTGCCAACAAATCTCCTATACTTCTCCGGATCTTCAAACAACTCACATTCCCTGCTGTAAGTTGAAGATTAGGAGCTATTGGTGCACTGCAAGGCTTAGCACCTAGCCTGTTTCTGCCAACATATGAAAAATATATTTCCTTTGAGATGCCTGCATAACCACTTCTGGTGACGGCAATATCATCCAGATTAGGCCAGCTTTAGAATTCCTATAAAACATCGAGTGATCATACTTGCTCTTTTGTATACCAAACTTTTGTACCACCTCACTGGATCTTCCAAACCATGCCCGAGGACTCTAATTAAGCCATAAAGAGATTTCTGAAGTCTGTGGCTTCTCCACATAAAGCTCCCCCTGAAGGTCACTCTCCATGGAGGAAAGCTATATATATATATTTATATCTATCTATATATGTATATCTAGCTGGTGTGAGTGCCAATCATGTGCTGCTGCTAAAGAAATAAACAATCGAACAAAAGCAAGTTTGGCAACGGGAGATTGTGTATCTGAATAATCAATCCCATAAGTCTTAGTGTAACCTTTGGCAACAAAGTGAGCATTTAGATGAGCTACAGAACCATCTGGATTCAATTTTACTGTGGATACCCATTTGTAACTAATTACTTACCTCTCCGGGAGTAGAGGCATCAGTTCCCAAGTACCATTAGCATCTTGAAGCCACTATTTCCTCTTCCGTTGCAGTACACCAGCCAAGATGAAATAATGCCTCAGCAACCGTTTAGGAATGGAAATAAAATCTAAGGAAGTGGCAAAACAATGAGTGGAAGAAGACAAATGATCATAAGAGACGAAAGAGGAGGAGTTAGTGTATTTATGTTTACCTGAGCAATGGGAAGGTTTTGGTGAGACTCATGATCAGTTGATAGGACCAGATCTTTCGATGAAGAAGTTGGTGGAAGGTCTCAGTCAATAATGGAGTCTCCAATCTCCTAGACTAGACACGAGGAACAGGGGGGCAAACAGTCGTTGGGGCAGAGGGACTTGGAGGATTCTGAGTGGACATCCGTTTGACATGTAGACTAAGAGATCTTCTTCCTCCCCTGGACTCTTATAAATAGATGATGGAGAAAAGAATGGAGTAGATCCAATGAATGTAACATCTCTTGACACAAGAAAACTATAAAGCGTTAGTGAAAAACACCTGTACCCTTTTCGAAGCTAAGAAGACCCAAGGAAGACACATTTAGGAGACTTTGGATCCAATTTAGTAACATGTGGACGAACATCTCGCACAACATACAGGGTTCCATGGGAGACAGAGATATAAATGGAAGCAGAACACTTGTAAGTGATTTCACCATTGAGGACACAAGAAGGCATACGATTAATCCAAAAACAGGTTGTAGAAACCGGATCAGCCCAAAAATATTTAGAGACCTTCATTTGGAACAAAAAGTGCTTTGGCTACATCAAGAAGATGTTGGTTCTTTCTTTTGGCAATTCTGTTTTGGGATGGAGTATCAACACTAGATGACTGAAGAAGAAAACCATTCTGTGACATATAAGTTTGGAAATTTTGGGAGATGTATTCCTTGGCAGTATCATTCGCAATGTATGCACAGAAACGTTACACTGTGTTTTGTTTTCAGTGCATAAGGCAAAAAAAATTGAAAATTATTCTAAACGATTTTTCATTAATAACCAGGTAACATGAGAGCAATTGTCAATAAAGGTAACAAAATATTTGAATCTAGATTTTGAAACAATAGAACATGGACCCCAAACAGTTGAATGGACCAACTCAAAAGGGGAGACATGACACAATCTAAAACCTACAAAGATTGAAATTGTGGATATAGCTTCTTCAAGACAGATAAGGAAGGATGACCCAATCAATAATGGACTTAAAAAGGAGTTAAAAGTATTGGAACAAGCGAGGGACCTGGCATCTGTTCGTCAAGGATGTAGAGACCTTGAGACTTATGACCTCTACCGATAATCTGTTTTGTCATAAGATCCTGAAATAAACAAATGATAAAATAAGACAGAACAATTTAGGGCACGAGTAAGTTTACTAACTGTGAGTAAATTGAAGCAATCTTAGGTAACCGCATAATAGATGACAAAACATTGATGACGTTGGGTTTGCCATTCCAGGTCCGATAACCCAAAACTTAGACCCATCACCTAAAGTCACGAGGGATGATGTTGCATGTGAGTGAAAGTTAGACAAAAGACTAGAATTACTTATCAAATGGTCTGTAGCAGCAGAATCAATGACCCATTTTGAGGAAGAGGTTGCAAGGCATGACGTTGATTTACATAATAGTGGCGACAGGGGAATCATTAACGATTCCCCGGATGCTATGTTTGCCATCTAAGTTTGTTGGGACTTATTCTGCAGCTTCCAACATGCGCATTTTGTATGACCTAGTTCACAACATAGCGCACAACTCCTCGGGCAGCCTCCCAACTCCACTGATTACTTCTAATATTGTTTCCTCTTCGATTACCCTGTTGTGTAGTTTCATTATGAGAGATTAGAGCACTGCTAGAAGGTTGAGCAAACTGACATCTTTTTATATGGAGTACTCCGGCAAAAGTATCATGCAAGGCGGAAATCTCAGAACTAGAAAGATATCAGATTTTGACAGTTCCAAATTTTGGAGGAAGATTGGTCGAAAAGCTCATCAGAGTCATTTGCTCTTGTTGGGCTTGCTGAACTTTCACATCAGGACTAATGGGCTACAACACATTGAGTTCCTGACAAACGCTTTTACAATCCACAAAATAAGACGTAAGAGTCTTATCTTGTTTCTCTGCATGATAGAAAGCTTAGCAGACATCATAGATACAAGAAATATTCCCTTTGCTAGAGTACAGAGAATCTAATCCATTAGTTCCTTTTTTTTTGGGTACATTGGGGAGGTTAGAACTCGAGACCTCGGGGAAGAGGGGGAGGGATGATGCTAGTTGAGTTATAGCTCGTCGGCCATTAGTTCCTTAACAAACTCACAATAATAACTCACTGGTTAGCTCTCTCTGAATCGAGTTCTGAAGCTGGTAGAATAAATGAGCATCCTCCCTCAGCCATGTTTTCCTTGTATTATCATCTGGTGGAACACTTGTGAGGTGATCATCTGTCTTCGCTTTGTAAAATAATTACAGACAGTTTCGCTCCATTCCAGGTAATTAGGGCCATTCAGCTTGTGTTCTGTTATCTTTGTCATCACTGGCATCACATCGGGAATCATCGACATGGTCTCCACTGTAGTGAACTTTTCTTCACCCACAATTAAAAAGACAATCGGCAATCGAGCTCTCTTTTGGGAGTGACGGTGATCAGATATTCACCCTAGATAGATGACCTAAATGCAAAGTTGACTCTCTAGGGTCTGAGAAATAGAGACTCTCTAGGGTCTCTGTTTCTACGTGGCTCTGATACTATGTAGAAGAAAATTCTATATTTTCAATGATGAAAGATGGAAACAAGTTTATATACAAATTTTCCTATGGTTTGGAGCTAAATAAAAGCGTTTTTCTAGAACTATGCCCAACAATTATGCTAATTAATTAGGAAAGTAATATTTTACATTTTTGACTTGCTATAACACTAGGATTTTGGAAGTGATTTAGCTTCTATATTTTTTTTGGATTAACACTGATTTAAGAATAAAAACATAAGGGAGTAGTGAGAAAAGACAATTTACTCAAATGGTTGTAGTCTCATTTACCTATATTTGGTGTTTGTATTTTTAAGTAAAAGAAATGAAAATTATGTACCTGCCTCACACATGACTGGAGAAGTTCAGTCACGTTCAAGATGGTGCAAAAATATCTTTCATTCTGATCTAGTAAACAATTGGGGATGGGGGAGTTTACTGGCCTATACTAAAGCTGGCTTATATTGAAGCATCTTATAACTAGTGAAGAAGATGGGTTTCATGAAATGATGATGCCCTTAAATTATTGGACAACTTCAACTTAACTTTTCCAAATCCTTGATTTAGAACTCTTGTGATATACAATTATTCAAATTTGACTTTTACTGCTGTCATTTCCCATCATTGTATTCTTGTCAACCTATACAATCAGATTGGTAATCTTGCGATTGTATTGTTTGAGAAACATAGTAGATCCACATTACTTCTGTATCAAAAGGATGGCATGCTCTGCCATGCTTGAGGTGATTGCTTGAGTTCTTAAAATGACTCTCTAATCTACAAATATTCCCTTGGCATGCAAAGCCTGGAGGTATTTCATGTAGAGGTCCTCTTCAAGTTTGCATGGAAGAAAGTAATTTTAACATCTAGCTATTTCCAGTCCCATCCAAGGATAGTTGTGTATCAAAGGAGAACTTGGACCAAATTGGTTTTTTGCATCATAACAAATGTCTCTTGGTAATTCATGAGGGTCTATGTGTAACATTTTACAATCAGTGTTGCCTTGAGTCTCTTTGTTGGTACTAACAGCATAACAGCCATGCGTAACCTACTGTGCATTTCCCCACTAGAAGAATAACAAGCTTGCGTGCCTTGTTCTTGGTTAAAGCTTTCAACTCTTCAACCATGGCATCCTTCTGCTTGTGATCAGCAATTTCTTTCCTCCAATCCTAAGAAACAGGAACAAATTACAAATATGATAAATAAAACTCAATATGAAGGAACAAATAGCAAAGATGATAAATAAAACTCAATGTGAATGAGTGAAAGATTGTTATAAGTGTTAGATATGCAATGTCATGTGTTGCTACTTCTTTCATAGGGAGATCCATGACATTAATAATAGGGTTATAGCAATCAGATTAAGTAGGAGACTTGCTATTAGAAGATTAAGGTGGAGCTAGACTTGGCAATTCATATCTAATCATGTCAGATACGATTAGACACAATTTAAAATGGATTTGACATGAACACGATATGATTGATAATTGTTGACACGGTTAATAAACATTTTACATGATACAACACAATTAACATGTTATTTTGACTTGAATTTTATAAATGCATGACACGATTAACATGACACGACACGATAACAAAATATTCAAATAAAAGGATAAAAACCAACGACTCGAGACAATGAAGCAAAATATTGAGACCTTAAAAACAACTGCCAAAGTCATCCCAAAACTAATTCAAACATCATACATAAGATAAGAATCTAGCTTAAATACCACAAAAACAAACTATATATGAGTAGCTAAATATTAGGCTAAGGTGTTCTTGATCATTTCAAGTGAAACCATAAACTATAGCTAACAAAGCATTAAATGTAACTTGAAATAATAATATTATAATACCAATATTAATAACTTGAAATAATATTAATCAACAATATGTAATAATTATAATATAAATATGTGATAAAAAGAATTTTTTTCATATTTCAATTGGGGTTGTTTTATGCGTATATATTTATAGCTGCAATAGCTAAATAAGGAAAAAAATAAAAATAGGATTTTCCCTAATCTTAGGCAAATCTCCTAATTTTAGGCAAATCCCCTAATTTTATGTTATAGTCAAAAGGATTAATTTCCTAAAATCAGGAAATACAATAACTATTAAATATTCTATTACAGCACATGATTTCCTCAAATAAAACATATGTCCTTGTTTTCCCTTGCTCTCCCTCGAGCTGATGAATGGATGTTACCCATTTTAAGCTTGTTAACTAAATTTTGAAAAACTGAACTGAATAGTCTCTTTGTGAATATATCTGGGAGCTGATTTTTCGTGTAGAAAAATGGAGTGCAGATCAGACCACTCTCAAGTTTCTCTTTTATAAAATGCTTGTCAACCTCTATATGGTTCATGCAATCATGTTGTATCGGATTATGTGGAATGCTGATAGCCAACTTATTATCATAGTACAACCTTATTTGGCCTACCCACTTAATCATCAGATCTTCCAAAATTATTTTCAGTCATTGGAGTTCACAGATTCCAAATGCCATTGACCTGAATTCTGCTTATACGCTCGATCTTGCAACCACGTTTTGTTTCTTACTTCTACATATAACAAGGTTTTAATCAAGAACGTACAATAATTTGAGGTTGATCTGCATAATTTGCATCAGTATAGGCTTCAAGACTCGATCCTTCTCCTCGTTTGAACAAAATTCCCTTCCAAGGTGAGCCCTATAGGTACTTTAGGAGTCTATTCACAGCCCTGAGATGAGTTTCTTTGGAATTATATATAAACTGACTCACTACACTAGCAGCATATGTTATGTTTGGTTTACTGTGTGATAAATAAATTATTTTTTCAACAGGTCTTTGATAATTATCTTTGTCAATTGTAACATCTTCTGGGATATCACCCAATTTATGATAGGGCTTTATGGGCTTGTCAACTGGCTTAGATCCCAATTTATCAATATCCTTCAAAAAGTTCAATCTCATATTTCTATTGAGATATGAAGATCCCTTGCTGAGAGTGGGCTATTTCTATGCCAAGAAAATATTTCAACTTACCAACCACTTTGATCTCGAATTCTTTTACCAGACATCTTTTTAACTTTTCAATTCCTTCCATATCATTCCCGGTCACTACTATGTCATCCATATAAACCAACAATGCTGTGACTTTTCCTCGGATTGAATGTCTCACGAACAAGGTATGTTCACCTTGGCTCTATCTGAATTCAAGGTTCAACATTATTTCGACAAGCCTTCCAAACCAAGCTCTCGGAGATTGCTTGAGTCCATACAAAGCCTTCTTCAATCTGTATGCCATTTGTTCTTCATTTGTAGAGTCGAACCCAGGGGAAAGTTCCATATAAATCTTTTCTTCAAGAGTACCTTGTAAGAACATATTCTTTA
Organism: Dillenia turbinata; assembly: GCA_037126225.1. Lineage (NCBI taxonomy): Eukaryota > Viridiplantae > Streptophyta > Magnoliopsida > Dilleniales > Dilleniaceae > Dillenia > Dillenia turbinata. The sequence goes on along the minus strand of JBAMMX010000018.1, from coordinate 20,957,005 downwards.
CATTGAATTGTTGCAATTTCCATCCAAAGTTGGCTGTCATTGACAACAACACTCTCACTATATTCATTTTTGCAACTAGAGCAAATATTTCAATATAGTTTATAACCTTTGGGAAGTAGTCTTGCCATATACCTTTCTAATGAACCATCGGACTTATATTTCACTGTAAAAACCCATTCACACCCAATTGGTTTTCTTCCTTTTGGCAGCTTCACCAAATCCTAGGTTTTGTTCTTTTTGGTCTCTTCATCTCTACCTTCATGGCATTTCTCCAATTGTCATCCTCTAGTGCCTTGGATAATGTTTGGGGAATGACAATACTATTAAGACCAGTGAGAAAGGCCCTATGGCTATGAGATAGGTTTTGGTAGGACTTGAAAAGGTACAAAGGGTGTTGGGTAGAGGTCTTGGTTCCTTTCCTCAAGGCTGTATAGGGATGTCAAGGTGATTTTCTTTTTGGGTATATGACACATTAGGATTGGGAGAAGTGTTTGGATTGCATACATTTTCTTTTTGGATATCTGGCTTATTAGGATTGAGAGAAGTGGTTGGACTTCATACCTCTGCAGTCACCGCATTTGGATCAGATGATTGTACGTGCGTTGGTTGAGAGAATGACCCTTTGTTTCTTGAATAAACCTGATACAAGCGAGTATGGTTTATTTTTTGTGTTACAGGTGAAGAAGGAGGATAACTTTTTGCTGATACAGGAGCAATAGGTCCAGTTTAGTCTTGCTGGACATGAGTGGATTTGGGCCGGATGGACTCAGACTGGATTGGAATAGAAGAGGACGACTTGGATATAGGTAGATCAAGAAGAAAAAAAAATCTTTATCCTCATCTTTCATAAATGTCATCTGCCCCTCAAGATAGGAATGGTGAAAGTATTGACCGTTTTCAACTATGGTGACATCAGCAGACAATTTTCGCGTGGGAGGATGATTGCACTTTAGCCCTTTTGAGTGGACGAATAACCAACAAAGACACTTTAATTCCCATCCCAAACTGTCTGGACCATATTGAAAAATTTTGGAACGCAAGACTCACATCTGATTTGTTTTTTAAAAGAAAAATTCATGTCATACGAGTACAGTCCTCAATAAATGAAACAAACCAACGAGTACCAAAAATGTTGGGTACAGTAGAAGGACCCTAAATGTCACTATGAATAGGAGTGAATGGAACAGACGTTCTTTTATTACTTCTTGGAAAAAGGCATGTTTATGCTTTTCTAGTTCATACACATCACAATGAAAACTTTCAACTGTAATTTTATTGAACAATGAAGAAAATAAAATTTTAGGGATATGGAACGACGGATGATCAAGATGAAGATGATGAAGTTTGATTTTGTCTTTATTGGATTTAAATGATGCAGAAAGGAATAACAAAGGGAAACGATTACCAACTCTATGTAGTTCACTGGGCTCATCAAGATGGTAGAGGCCATCTCTCTCCTTAGCACATCTAATCATTTTTCTTGTACCCAGTTCCTGGAATACACAATGAGAAGGATAAAAGATCACATTGCAATTAGCATCTTTGGTTAGTTTTCAGATTGACAAGAGGTTGCTGAACAAGAAGATGGTTGATTTGAATTCTTGGTTGCTGTTATCTTCGGTTGACTGTACTTTGACCATATAAGCTTGAGCTTGCCCCTTCCCCCCTCCCCAAAAAAAAATCTGGAATGAGAACCAGAGAAAAAAATTGAAATCGACAAATTTATTAGGGGAAACACGAGTTCCCTGAGAAAGAGCCTAATACTTTGATACCATAATGAAAAGAATGTCTTTTCATATTTCAATTAGGTTTGCTTTACATATATATATTTACAGTTGCAGTAGCTAAACAAGGAAAAAAAAATTAAAAACAAGAAACTCCCTAATTTAGGCAAATCCCCTAATTTTAGGCAAATCCTCCATGTTATAGGTCAAAGGATTAATTTCTTAAAATCAGGAAATACAATAATTACTAAATATTTTATTACAGCACACGATTTCGTAAAATAAAACACATTCGTGTTTTCCCACAATATGTAATAATTATATTCGTGTCTAAACATGTCAAACATGATTAGACACGAAACACGATTAGGCTAAAACATGGACACAGTTAACTCCATGTTGTGTAATTGTGTTCGTGTACAAAATTGCCAGCTTTTGGCGGAGTCGATAAAGAGGACTATTATTGGTTCAATAGAGTGGACTTGCTATTCATTGGACCATTACAGCAATCAGATGGCTTTCTGTTGTGCCACTTTCTTCCCCCCCACATTCATGTTCGAAATTTTCAACAACCGTATCAAGCATTAGTGATCCTTTTGTTGGATATTCTGTGTGCATCATTCTGTATGTGAAGCACATTGTAGTCCCACGGTGGTTGTGGATATTAACTTCCTTGTCTGCTTCTTTCTTCAATAATTTCTTGAGTTCATTTCATAGTTTACCAGATGCCTAATATTTCTTGTTTACAAAATTTTTATGTGCCTTTTTATTTTTCCATCTTGTAACCCAAATTTGGGTGTTTTTCTTGCAGCTGATGGAGAGCTTTACATGTGGGGGAAGAATTCTGATGGGCAGCTTGGCCTTGGAAAAAGTAAGTCAATCCTGCAGCTGATCTTAAGCTTTATATGTAATTGGATGATCATATATTGAATGTTAATTTTGATTATTTAGATTTCTTTCTGATGTGTGTGGCTGGTTGTGTTTTGAGAGTAAATTTGACATTCTAAACTATTTTCTTGCATGGCCCAACAGCCACTTGCATACATCAGAATAAGAATGCATTTAATTATTAAAACTTGATGTAGTGAGCAGTAATGCTATTCCTACCAAGTTCATGTTGGTGACTATTGGGTATGAGTAAGTACTACTGATCTCATCAAGTTCATGTTGGTGACTCTTGGGATTAGTATGTATTAATTCCTTTACTAGGTAGGATATAGCTTCTTTGTGGAGTTATGAGGGCATTAAGTGAGTAGACACTTTGTTATTATCAGTTCTAGCCCTTATAAATGAGGGGTTGGGAGAGTTTGGTTGACTGTGCTCCCTTCCTTTTCCCTCTTAGTGGCTGTTACTGTTTTTTCTTTGTTTTCTCTAGTTCCTCTCCTTAGTGGTTGCATTATTTGGTATCGGAGCCTTGTAAACTCTCTTGGTTTATGCCTTCTCTTTTGTTGTCTAATGATGGCAAGGAGAGGCGGAGGGTGCTGGGGAAACCAAATGATGGATGGAGTAAGAGATGAAGAAATTCAGGCACTTCGAAGGCAAGTTGAACAACTCACTCTGCAGCTTGCTCAATTAGAAGTTCCGATATGTTAGTGATGCTTCCAACAGTGTGAATCTTTTTGCGGGTTGTCCACCATGAAGGTGCACGATCTTGGGATGGAATTAAAATGGAGTTGCTAGAATTCTATGGTTGTCCGCAACCTGAATAATTTCTTGATTGGCTTGGGGTAGTTGAGAAGTTCTTTGATTATCAGGATAAATTGGTGGCAACAAGGTTAGGGTCTGGTTCTACATGTTGGGGCAGGGTTCAGGTTGCGTGTTCGTAAGGGCAAAGCCAAGATTTCAAGTTGAGAGAAAATGAAATATTGACATAGAGAGATTTCTTCCTCCTGACTTTGCTCATAGTATGTTCTCATGATTTAACAACCTTAGTGGGGGCAAAAAGTGTGACCAATTACACTGAAGAATTCTACAAGTCTACAATTTGCTACAAAAAGTAAAGTAACCTATCATGTTGGTAACCTATCGTGGCTTTGTTCTGTATAACAGCCTGAAACTTTGATAAACGCAACTAGTTCTGGTTGTGGAGAAAGAACGTAAATTTAATTAAATTTCAAAAGTCTTCCCTAATGAAAGCACAACAAGGGTTTATATTAGACCCTAAAAGAACTTAAAGTGGTAAACTGATATTAAAACAATACTTCTAGAACTAGGAAAGAAAATGAACCTAAAATCACAAAATATGAAAATAAAAAGTTTTTCTTGGCCATGATTGCATGCGCACAACAAGGGGGCAACTGCTTTGGTGAGGATCAGCTTAATAATCATGGTAACTACGCCTAGTGAATGCATCCTAATCCTAAGCAAGCTAGTCAAGGAAGTAGGCCACGGACAATGTGTAGTTGTGAGTGCACGCTCCTGCCTGCAAGTACACCTGCATTCCATGGCACAGGTGCAATGGCTGATGCATGACCTCCTTTTAGCTTATGAATTTGACCTTTGAATCTTCCCTTCTTGATCCTTGATTCTATTGTTGTTTGTCATGTGTTAGTCTCCCCTTCATGAGAAAAACTCGACCTTGAGTTTGATTTAACATCCAGCCACCGAAGCAACTTCTTTGTTTTCATCTTTGGGAGACCTTTGGCTGACACAGACCTGACCCTCCTCAAAACCAATCTCAAATGGTATGTGCTCTTATAAACCACTCAACTCACCTCGTCTTTTGCCTCCTCATAACCTCATTTCTAACAATGAGATTTCCAACTATTTCTGAACTCTCTAAATGCCTAACCCTCCTGCTACTGTGCACAACATACCCAAAGTCTACTATTGTTGTCACCCGGGCTCCTACAAATAACGTTGAGTGTTATTTGCTTCCTCAAGAATAACTTCATTATCGGTGTTATCTTCTTAAGCACTAGAGGAAGCAAAAACTTTTGAAGACCTGGTAACAGACTCAATATTATCAACCTTTTAACATGGCTAACTTCAAATGGATAACCACTTTTTCCCTATGAAGTGGTTTTTGAAGGAATCTTGTTGCAAATCCAGGACACTTTGCTGATGTTTATGAGACAAGAATCGGCTAAAACATTGGGGGTAAAAATCAAATTCTCAATAGCTCCTTCATCCGTTCTCAAGTTTCAGCAGGTCCTCTACCCCGTTGCCTTTGCATCTCCAACATTCAATCCCACCAACGTGAAGCCCTATGCCTCAATATATTAAGATTTGAAATTCCCGTTCGATCACATTTAGCCATGAAACCTAAAAATTCTTTTTCACCTAAATCACCAGCGAATGTAGGAATTTCAATTTTTATATGATAATTTTTATGACCAAAATCTTACCTGTTATTTCCAACAATTTTACCTCAGCGTCTTTCGATTGAAGAGTCTCCATAGTCATATTGATCGTGTGGGTTTACATGAACTAGCTTTGGTGTATGTTGACCATGAGCTTCATACCTGGCATGTTCTTCCCTCCTCTGGTCCGTGTTTGTGTGCAACCCTAACTCTTTATGCATGGTTTTAATGGATCTTGAATCTAATCTCATGTCATCAAATTATTCTTTTCAGAGTTGCTATGGCTGCTGAATGAGAATCTAACGTTTCCCATATAGCCTTCATCATTTGATCAGCATCACGTGGATGGTCACATCCAATTGCTCCAAAGCTCTCTTAACGGCTTGCCCTTAATCGAGATCTTGACATGCTTTGATGTCAATTGATGCAGTGGAAGACTATGATAGGTTTGCTAGGTATAAAACCCTTAAACTTTGATAAACAATACCATTCTAGATTGCAGAGAAAGATTGTATCTTATTGAATTCCAACAGTCTTCCCTATTGAAAGCATAACTAGTGTTTATATTGTCCTAAACTAGTCAACTAAAATAAGGAAATAAACAGACCTAAAACGAAAACAACGCAACTTAAAAAGTAGGAAACAAGTATTAAAATAGTCCTCCTAGAACTAGGAAAGAAAATAATCCTAAAATCACAAAATAACGAAAATAAAAAAGTATTTCTCATCCACAATTGCAGTGCACAGGAAGGGTGCAATTCCGTTGGTGAGGACCCGATTGAGGATCATGGCTGCTGCGCCTAGCATGTGCAGGTATGACCTGTGTGCTGGGCACACGTGACATGCAGCTGCATGTGCGTGTTGAAGCCTGTAAATGCTCCTGTGTTCATCACAAAATAACGAAAATAAAAAAGTATTTCTCATCCACAATTGCAGTGCACAGGAAGGGTGCAATTCCGTTGGTGAGGACCCGATTGAGGATCATGGCTGCTGCGCCTAGCATGTGCAGGTATGACCTGTGTGCTGGGCACACGTGACATGCAGCTGCATGTGCGTGTTGAAGCCTGTAAATGCTCCTCTGTTCCATGGGTGCAGGGGCGATTACTTCGTACATGCTCTCTGCTCTCTTGCATGATGCTTGATCCTCCTTTTGGTTTATGAACTCGACCTTCAAATTTACTGTTTGGTTTGATGCTCTGATCCTTGATTCTAAGGGTTGATTGTTCTGTGTCACCGTGGTAGAGTTCAAAATGGCATATATCTGCTGGTTGCGAGTTTGATTCTATCTTAATTCTTGGTTCTCAGTGCCATGCTTTATATAGGGATGCCAGTGGCAACGCTTATCTTGAGTCTAGTCATCTTTTTTTTTTTTTTTTTTTTTTTAAATTTTTATTTAATGGAAGTTGCTTCTTACCTTAATAAAGCAATGTTATTTGCGAAATTTAGCACGCGTTTGTGAGTTCACTAAGCATACATAAACCTCTTATCTTCTTAGTTATAGCAGAAGAAAATTCTCCTTTTTATGTTATTCATTCTGACGTGTGGCATCCTAATCTGATCATATTTCTGCAGATATATACAGGTTTTCTTTTCTCATTGATTGCTAGAATCAAACTTTGTTCTACTTATTGTTGAAAAAAAAGGCTGAGCTTTGTTCTTGCTTTGAGAACTTGCTGGCCTCTGATCCAAAAGTTCAATTGTTTGGAAGACTTGGATGGTGCTTTTGAAAAGTACCTTAGTGATCACAGGACTATTCATCAAACTAGTTGTGTGCATACATCTGATACCCTACTCCAATCACAAAGAGCAAGAGGAACCACTTCTTAGTGGGTAGACGGCGGCCATGATATCTAACTCTGCTCCAATCACAAAGAGCAAGAAGAAAAATTATCACTTGGTAGAGTTGGCTAGATCATTGTTGGCTACTTTTGGGGTTGCCAGAGCTTTTTCAGGGAACACAGTTCTTGTATCCACTTAGTTCAGCAATCATATGCCTTTCGGAGTATTAAATTTCCAAACTCCTTTAGAGGTTGGTTAAGGTATATCCAGATTCCTCCTAAGGTCTTGAGAAGTGTCTGCATTGTTCACACCCTTCATATGATAAGTTGAATCCAAGAGCCGCCAAGGGTGAATCTTTTGCCTCGCTCTACCTCACATTTCTTCTCTCCTCCTCTCATCTCAATCTTAGCTTCCCTGTCTTTTCTCTGATTCTCCGTCTCTTTTTACATCTTAAGATGAGTTCTAGGAATTATTGTCCTGTGCAGTTAAGTCCTATATTAATCTTCAGCAATTGGATGTCTAAGAGTGCTTTCTCGCATGATGACTTGGAAGAGGAAGTTTATATGGAGATTCTGTCAAGTAGGGGGAGGGGGAGAGAGAGGTATGCAGGCTAAAGGAAGCTCTTTACAGCCTAAGCCAGTCTCCAGTGGCTCGGTTTAATAGATCAAGGTAGTGAGTTTTCAGTTTACAGACAAAGAGCAACGCAGACCACATTGTGTTCATTATACATTACATGGTAAGATAATAGTTCTTATGGTTGATGTTGACAAAATAGTGTTGACAAGAAGTGATGTTGAAGAGATAGATGAAGTTAAGAGCCATCTATTCAATGAATTAAATCAAATAATGGTAAAAATTGGTTCCTTTTTGGGTTTGACGTAGCTTAATCAGGTAGCAGCATCTTTATCACACTCAGGATATATATCTTAAGACTTGTTTAGGGAAGCTGGTCTGTTGGGATTCAGGCATGTAGGTACTCCCTTTGAGGTGAATCATTGGCTCAAGATTGGTAGTGGAGAAAAGGTTGACTGGAGAGATATCAGATTCATTTGGAGGCTTATTTACCTTTCCCACACAAGGCAATATAGCCTTTGCTGTGAGTAGTTGGCCAATTAATTCATTATGTTCAATGTTTGCATCTAGAAGCAATTTTTCTTATCTTGTGATCAATTGTACTCTGGGAAGGATCATTGTTTTCCAACCATGATCAAAATTATGATTGAAGAATTCATTGATGTGGATTGGAAGGTTCACCTAATGATAGAATGTCTACTTCAAGGTACAAAAGACAACTAGTGGTTACAAGGTGAAGTGCAGGAGCCAAGCATCAAGCAAGGGTGGATGGTGTTTCCAAACTATTATAGGTTCAAAAGTTAATGCAAGAATTTATGTTTGTAGAAGACAAGTCTCTCTTTCACTATTGCTATAATTCAATACAACGTAATAGAACAAGGCACATTTAGACTCAGAAACACTCCATCAAAGATAAATTGAATGATGTCTTTGCATTTTGACATGTAGTCAGCTAATTGTATTATCGAGAGGACTTGGTGCTGGAATCTTGAATTCATTTGTATGCAAGATGGACAAGAGAGAGAAAAATGCACCATCTTGAGGCAGAGTGTTGATAGTCTACGGTTTATTCACCCTTAAATAAATTCTAGAGTAGTTAGGTTTGAAATTAACCCATAACCTTCCTTCAAAACCTCTTTTTCTTCTTTCCTTTGAATTGATTGAAACATCATTACTGCTTGTTGCTTAGAGGGTCTTAACAAAATTGAAAGGAAGTGGTGAAAGAGGATCGTGCTGTCTTAGACCATGAGAGGCCAAGGACTAAACTCTTGACTTCCCATCTATTTGCGAACAACCCCCTTATCATGTATCTTGACATAGTCTAGCTCATAAGTTTCAAAGTTTGCGTCTTATATTTGCCTGCCTCTGTTTTGGAAGAGGACATGCTATTGGTAGTCCTAAGTCCATTTAAGTTCTCACATCACAACATAACCATATTAGAATCCCGAGACACCTGTTAGGAGAACACAGGCCATAGATACCATACAACTAATCCTGGAACGAGCTTACATAATGTAAGTCTCTTCAGTCATCCACAAAACTCAACCAACACTGCTAGAGACTTTTAATCTAAAGGAGAGAAAAGGGTAAAGGAACAATGCAGGCTATCAACTTGAAACAAACTTCTATCTCAAGCAATAAGCAAATATGACGACACCCACCACCATTCAGCGTTTAAGAAGTCGCAATCACCAACAATGTAATAGCCTCAGTTTTTGAGCCCATTCGCACTGCTTAGAAAAGTCATAACCATGTTGTGAAAACTAGATTATCATGCTCTGCTCTTTTGTATGAGTTGTAGAGTTAACATGCATTGACATGTCTTATTTCTTTTAATGATGACTAGGAGATCGCTTCACTGAGTGATGCGTTTCATGACTTATCATTTCAACTATGATGTCAAGATATTGAATTAAATAGCGTTCCCCCTCCCCAATAAGCTAAAATCTTTGGGTTGTTTGCTCAGCTACATTTATATTGACCCAGTCAATGAGTTTTGAGATCTAAGAAATGGTATCAGAATTGATGGTTCAGTTGTATGTGGCCATTGAGAGAAAAATGTTTTGGGAGATGCGGTATTAGAAACATGGTCCAGAGATAGAGGTAGAACAGAGTAATAGAGTAGCTCTGTCCACATGCGAAAAGGAAAAAGAAGGATCGTGTCTGAAGGAGATGGTGAAAAAATGTGGGTCGGCATGAAAAAGGATGGGCTCACACATAAATGGCAGAATTTTAAACACATATTTGACCATAGAATCTGTTAGGTGAGTGGAAAAAGAGTGACTTGTATCAATACATATGCTGCTCAATGTCTACAAACTATTACCCACTCTCGAGTTCCATCATCAATATCAAAACAGTTCAAAATAAATGTTGAAACTTCCTTCGGATATCTATGTAATTTCATCCAATGTCCTCTCTCATGAATTTATACTGTTCCCCATAGGGGTTAGATATTAGATGATCCAATGGATGTTGCCTGTCGAGATTATTGATCTTAGAAATCATTTGAAGGAAGAAAAGTGTTATTCAAATAAATTTCACACGTTTAAATAATGCAGTCTTGTACTAATGCAGAAGCTGCAAAAGTGGTTCCTTTGCCTGCTAAACTGGAGTGCTTAAATGGGATTACAATGGCAATGGCAGCATTAGGTGCACATCACTCTATTGCAGTCACAGGTATTAATTACTTTTTTGCACTTCTCCTTATTAGACGTCGAGTTTCTTCTTAACTGCTTGGAGCATTTTCTTTTTATTGCTGTATGGTTGAGGCGTATCCACTTGCATTTCCTTGGCTAGATGATGGAGAAACATTAAGTTGGGGAGGAGGAGCATCTGGAAGTCTAGGACATGGTCGCAAGCCTGGCATCCGTGACCTTTTCAAAAGTGCAAGGTTCCTATTTATAGCTTTTTTCTTTTTTATATTTTTTATCTTTTAGTATTGCAACTTTCATCCACAGAACATTGGCCAAATGGATGCTCAGATATGAGTTGTTGAAACACATCTATATATTTTTAAGGAATTTGAACCATAGAGAATGCCTATATATATCCTTTTCTCGTTACATGTTCTCTTAATACCCAGATGAAGAATTCATTTTCTGAAAATTTGGTAGCATATTGTATATGTGGCCGCCTATGTATTGGGTTTGAGCATTTATTATCTGGTTGAACCCTACTTGCAAGGCTATCTATTAGTGTCAGAGTAACGTATGTGTATGAAATGCAAATTTGACACTAAAAACCAGCAGAATATATATATTTATTTTGGTATAATATAATACCAAAATATGAGGAAAAGAACTTGTAATGTTGTAACAGCCATAGTTTGGTCAAACCTAGCAATGTGGTTGTATTCCATCTTCATAAAATATGTATCTTTTGATAGAAAAAGGAGATTTATCAAGGAGATTTATCAAATGAAGGGAAGTATATTGAAAAAGGATAAGCCATCCTCTTAAGGAAGAGACAAAGAAAGAAGAGAAAATCACATTCTATGACTAAAGCAAGCCAATCTTGTGGATATGTCAAGAGAAAACATCGTTTTTCACCTTCCTTACATAATCCAGAAATCATTCCTGCATGATGCTAAAAGTCCTTCAACCTGTGTCATTTTCAGAATTCTTGAAACTAACACTTGATAAATAATTAAGAAAAATTGATGACTCTCTTCACATCCTTGATTACAAAAAGACCATTCTACCTGTTTTTTTTTTTTTTTTTTAACTCCAGTAATCTAAGGATGGGTGGCTATTGCTTTTTTACAGCATGCACAACACATTGAGCAAGACTTTAAATAGCCTTCAAATATTTATTTATTAATTTTTCCCGTCTTTTTGTTTCTAATAATCTAGTCTATGGACGGACCTTGATTTTTCTTTTTGCCCCGCAAAAGAAGAAATATTTTTAAATGGAAGAATGAATAAGAATTACACCTGGGTTATGAGTAGGGGTGCATACGGATCGGATATCCAATTTGCAAAAAACTTTTACTATCCGAATTCGCATTTGCGGATTTTTAGTTTTACAATCCGAATCCACATCCGCAAAGGCGGATGTCCGCAAGTGCGGATATCCACATTTAGTGGATTGGTTTTGCGGATATCCTATTCAAATCTGCATGTTGTTTTCTATCTTTTTTTTATGTAATATTAATTTACAAAAAATCACAATTAAAAGGGCTTAATTTAAGAAACATGCAGCCTGCTTTCCACCTATTAAAAGCAACATGTTGTAATATTAATTTACAAAAAATCACCACCTGTTTTCCACCTATTAAAAGCAGCATTCTTTGGTTAAAAAAAAAGGTAAAGAAGCATGCAACCTGCTTCTCCTTGCCATATCTACCCATAAGCTCAGTTCTCTTAAACACTTAAACACTTAAAATCAAACCAAACGACAATTTCAAGGATTACATAATACTTGATAAAAAGAAATTGTTCATCATTCTAAATTAAGTACAACTAAAAACCATATCAATCACAACCCAATTAGTAACAGCCAACAAACTCTAATGCTAGAATATTATTCTTCAATGTTGATAATGCGATGCTCTTCATGTTCCGGAATTTCTACAACATAAAAAAGTAAGAGATTGATATTAGTATTAAATTACATTAGACAAAAACTACAATATAGTTATAAAAAGTTGAAATAAAAAATTTCTTACCTAATTCTAACTTCTCAAGTTCTTCCGAACAAGATTCCAAGTAGAGAGATCCATGACTTGTACGCAACCAATCTTGTGCACAAATAAGGGCCTCTACCATCCTTATGGTCAAAGAGCTGCGAAAAGAATCAAGAACACGACCTCCCGTATTGAATGCAGACTCTGAGGCAATGGTAGATATTGGTATAGCCAACATATCTCGAGCCATCATAGCAAGTATGGGATATCTAGAACTATTTGCTTTCCACCATTTTAATATATCAAATGATTTATCATTTCTATCTGCTCTCACCTCTAGCAAGTATATATCTAACTCCATTTTATTTCTGTGGAGTCCAAATCATGTTGTTTTTCATCATACAACGAGTTCATGTAATCAACAGCTCCCTTTAATTGATCAACTTCCATTGCTGTTTTTCCCTCAATTGGATTTACCATTTGCTTAGGACGTGATAAATGTGCTCCACAAGTCTCAAACAAAGATGACAAAACCACTAGCACTTTACTTTTCAAGAGAACGGCCTTGTTAACATCATATGAATGCTCAATCACCCAATTGACATAATTTTACTTGAATCTTGGATCAAGAACAACAATAAAGAGGAAAATGTTAATTTTGTCAATGTTACCCCAATATTTGTCATGTTTCCTCTTCATCTTTGGAGCCATAGAAGCTATACCACTATATTCACTCTCACATATCTTATCAAGAATTATACCAATCCCATAAATTTCTTTCATGTACTCATTTCCAGTTACATGATATGAACCTGATAATTTGACAGTGGTGTCATAAAATATTTTAAGAAAAGGCAATAGGTTTCTAGCATATTCTCAATCAAAATCTGTTGGCAACCCCTTAGCTTTAGAACTCCTACGAGTACTTTCCAACTCAATATCATCTTCTAATTCCCAATCTTTGGTAGCCCTTGTTGGTGGAGTCATCTCATCTACATATTTGCTGTCAACCACCTCTAGCAAATCAAAAGTCTTTTGAAATTTTACAACTGATTCTAACATTAAATAGGTGGAGTTCCACCTTGTTTTACATCCAAACAAAGAGAACTGTTGCACTTTATTTTCTCTTTTTCAACATAAGACTTAAAACTTTTGAGCCTGAGCTGGTGAAGATCTTACATATCTAATGACAGCTCTAATTCTGGAGATACGATCATTCACATCTTTCAACTCTGCCCTCACAATTAAGTTCAAAATATGTGCAACACATCTCGTGTAAATAATCACCATTGCAAACTATACCTTTCCAACTCAATAACCTTTTTCTTAAATATTCCAAACCTTTATCATTGGCACTAGCATTATCCACTGTTACAGCAAGTACATTACTAATTCCCCATCCCAACAAGCATTTCTCAATTGACATTGTAATTACTTCACCAGCATGACTAGTTATTGGACAAAAATTAATGATCTTTTTGTGCAATTTCTAATCATCATCAATAAAATGGGCTGTGAGACACATAATTCAAATTTTGAACAGATGTTCAAGTATCTGTGGTAAGGCAAACACGTGAAGACAATTTTTGAAAGAACATTTTCAAATTTTTCTTCTCTTCCAAAAAAAGATTATAACAATTCTTAGCCACAATGGTACATGAAGGAATCACAAATCGTGGCTGCATTTGGTAACAAAAATCTTTAAATCCCTCCTTTTCCACATGCTTAAAAGGCAGCTCATCAACAATAATTATACGAGCAAGTGCTTTTCTACAATTATTTTGATAAAAAATGTGTTGTCATCACTTTACCACCCATCCCTTGAGATTTGAACTCCCAAGTTTTTTTGTTTTTTTTTCCACATTATTATATGGATACTTTTTGCATGCTTTCAAGTGATTACTTAAACAACTAGTACCCATTCTAGCTGGACAAGCCATAACCGTACTACAATATGTGCAAGTTGCCTTTTGTTCATTCTTGGGCAAACCTTCAACTTTTATAAAATGATCCCATACCCAAGATTTAAGCCTAGAACCAGCATTGTAGTTTCTATTCTTTACCTCATTTGGGAGTTGCCGTTTGGATTGATCAGTTGGATTGCTTGAAGATGGAGGGCGCATTGTACATTGAGTATCTTTCTTAGCTGTACTCTCAGTCTCATATGCAGCCTTATTAGCTTCATTGTCTCCGGTCCTTGACATCTATAAGAATATTTAAAAAAATAGAACAAAGTGAATAAAAAAACCCATAAAAAAATTAAAGTGAATAAAAAAAACCCATAAACAGAAGTAGCTCAAGGGCAGTCCTCCACTCATGTGTGTGTGTGTATATATATATATAATAAGAAATTGGGTAAGCATTACATAGTGGGGGACTTGATTAGAGTGAACTGAAATAGAATATCCACAGGAAGAGATCAACAATGGCACAATCATGCCCCATACAAAACTGTTTAGAATTGAAATAGCATAAAAATTTTGTGAAAAGAATGGAATGTTTTGCCTTAAAATGGTGATAATATCCACTGCCTTCAAATCACACCCAACTAGTGGAGTGCCGAGAAATGAAAATGCCCACCCATTGTCATCTCTAACTTGAATAATACAATTGAAAATATATTGTAATATGGATTACATACACTTCCTATTTCCAATTGAAAATATGTTGCATCAACTGTAACTCCAAAGATACGTCACAGGGAAACACAATGCATTACACATAAGAAGAGGGTGACCCAACAACCCCTAAGATCCGGTATCCATTCCCCACCTTGAACTAATTTTCTTGACAAATGTGACCAACAACGCCTAATTCCTTTCTGAATGTGACCCAAATACCTTTTTGGATATCCATCCAAGACTCTTCAACCACAGTAAAATAAACTCTCCAAAGCAGGGAAAGGGCAAGTTCAGGAGAACCACAGTAAGGACCTCCACTCATGTATATAGAGAGAGTGAGAGTAAGAGAAAGAGAGATTACATACCAGATCAGTGGTGATTGGCACTTCCGTTTTGAGAGATGAGAGATGTGAGACGTTGTTTCGAGAGATGAGAGATGTGAGACGAGGGGGCGTAGCGCAGAGAAAAACGAAGGAGAAAGACTGGCCACAGAGAGACAAAGGGGAAGGATTGGCTGTAGAGAGAGATGTGAGACACCGTTTGTGAAGTGGGCTGTGAGACAAAGGGGAAAGATTGGGTTAGGGTTTAGCGCAGATGAAGGGGAAAGATGGGAGAACAGGGGCGGCAGCCGGCTGTATTGTTCATAAGTGTGTGATGTGCATTAGTCATTAGGGTTATTACTTGAAGTTATGAAATTACTCAATTGCCCTTATATGCGGATATGGATCTGATATCCGTGGATTTTTAAAACTTAAATCCATATCCGTATCCGGGAACTCTAAAATCCGAATCCGTATAATCCAACGGATCGGATATCCTCATTTTACGGATTGGATTCGGATTGAATATTGTGGATTCTCAGATTTTCGGAATTTTTTGCACACCCCTAGTTATGAGGCATCCTCCATAGCCAAAAACAACGAAAAACTGAAAAGAAGACAAATGTAAAGAATTCAAAAGAGCCCTGTGTTTCAATTGCACGTTACACAAAAATTTGGAGGCAACATTATTCCGTTGCTTTACATGCAATGATCTATTGATCATTTAAAAATATGCCCACTTGCTAGTCTTAATCAATTCCAAAGCCTTAATGCCCCCTCCCTCCCCTCCCCCCAAAAAAAAAAAAAAAAAAAAAAAATTCTCATCCCTTGCATGAGCTGAACATCAAATGGTATCCAACCTCACTAACCTGTAGATGTTCGACCAAAATGTTTGTGCTCTAGGGTTTAATCTTTGTGCCGAAATCTTTGAAACCAAAAAAATTCTCCTTTCTTATATTAAAACTCCTCTTATGGTTTGAGGGGCAATTGAATGTTCTCTGGGAACAAAGTGATACTAGAGTTTTATTGGAAAGAAAATACTAGAGATGTGAGAAGAAAAATAATGAAAGAAGTTTTGTATTTCTTCACACTTTATTTTACGTGGTTTTTGACAAATATATATACAAGAGTTACTATGAATCAGAATTGGATACAAAATCTTTAATGTTATATAAATCAAAGAAGTTATTCCTTGATTATATGCCGAATATAATGAAGTCAAAACTCTTCCCTAATTATATTATATAAATTAGGGAAGAATAAATTCAAAGAACTTCTCTAATTATATTATATAAATTAGGAAAGAATAGGACATACCAAATACATATCTTTCAACACTCCTCCTCAAGCTGGCATAAAAATATCATGCATTGCCAGCTTGCTTGCCAAATTATCAAACCATTTCTTGTGAACACCCTTTGTAAAGATTTTAGTTATCTGAGCGGTTGTAGAGATGTACGGCATACTTATTACTCCACTTTCTAACTTCTCATTGATAAAGTGCTTGTCCACTTCAATATGTTTGGTTCGGTCATGTAAAACAGGATTATGTGCAATCGAGATAGCAGCTTTATTAACACAATAGACTCTGATTGATGAAGGTGTGTATATCTTGAGTTCTTTCAATAACCTCTTTACCCATATTACCTCACAAATACCATGAGCTACTAATCTAAATCCAGCTTCTGCACTGCTTCTTGCCACCACATTTTGTTTCTTACTTCTCCAAGACACAAGATTTCCTCCAACAAATGTGCAATAGCCAGAAGTTGATCTTCTGTCATTTATACTTCCAGCCCAATCAGCATCCGTGTAGGCCTCTATCTGTAGGTGCCCTGTTCTTTTAAATAGTAGACCCTTTCTAGATGTTCCTTTTAGGTACCTAAGAATTTTAAATAGCGCCTCAAAATGTATTGAACCAGGTGAGTGCATGAATTGACTTACGACACTCACTACAAAGGCTATGTCAGGTCGAGTATGTGACAGGTAGATGAGCCTCCCCACTAAGCGTTGATACTGGTCTCGGTTTACTATGTCATTAGGTGCAGCTGGTTCTAACTTTATATTTGGCTCAATGGGTGTGTCAGCTACTCTGCATCCAAGCATCCCAGTTTCCTTCAAAAGATCGTGTACATACTTACGCTGATTCATAACAATTCCTTCCTTAGACCTAGCAAATTCCATTCCAAGGAAATACTTCAATGTCCCTAAGTCCTTGATTTCAAACTCAGCTGCAAGTTTCTTCTTCAAACCATTTATCTCATCAAAGTCATCTCTAGTCATAATAATATCAACATAGACGATTAGGATAGTAATCTTACCACCCTTTGAGTGTTTGTAAAACATTGTATGATCTGCTTGGCTTTGAAGGAATCCATGGGCCTTGACTACATTTCCAAATCTTTCAAACTATGCTCTTGGTGACTGTTTGAGGCCATACAATGACTTTTTTAATCTACACATCTTGCTCTTTTCAAATTTTTCCTCAAAATCGGGTTGTAGTCTCATAAACACTTCCTCCTTTAGATCTCTATTTAGGAAGGCATTCTTTATATTAAGTTGATGCAATGACCAATTTAAGTTGACTTCTAAGAATAGAAGAACCCTATGGAGTTCATCTTTGCCATAGGAGCAAATGTTTCTTGGTAGTTTATCCCATAGGTTTGGGTGAATCTTTTAGCCACAAGTTTTGCCTTGTACCTTTTTACACTCCCATCCGCTTTACATTTTATGTTAAAGACCCATTTGCAACCAACTATTCTCTTGTCTTTTGGAAGATCAACTACCTCCCAAGTACTGTTCTGCTTAAGAGATTCCATTTCCTTCATGACTTCCAATCTCTAATTTGGATGAACCAGTGCTTTCTGAATGGTTCATACAGGTTAGTGATCGTGAAAGTAAATGCCCTGTAATTGTTGGATAGTTTTTCGTAAGACAGATAATTAGCAATAGGATGTATAGTACAAGAGTGAGTACCTTTCCTTTTTGCTATTGGAATATTTAGGTCTGAGGAACCATCATTGAGATGCCTAATTGAAGTGGATAATTCTGGAGGATAAGGATCATTTTGAGAGTTGGAGGATGGACCATGAGTTGGAGACTCTGATTGGTGTGCTAGAGGAACAAGTTGGACTATAGTACTCTTCCGTGATGCTCTTCTAGCATAAACCTGAAGCTTAGAATTAGGATTTTGAGTTTCATTTTGTAGTAATTCTCCCTCTATTTTTGATGAAATGGTATTTAACATTTGTAACTTAGAGTTATTCAAAGTATCACTATCCTTAACAATGGTATCCTCAGTTTATTTTTCAAAAATAGTTGGAGAAACTAATTCATCAGGTTGTGTCACAATATGAGGTATAGGCTCTATAATATTCCAAAATTTATCTTCTTTTATTATTTGTTTCCCCTGAAGATGATTTTTGTCAAGAAAAAAAGGTTGATGTTCTAGAAAAGAAACATTCATACTAATGTGAACTTTTCTAGTGATCGGATTAAAACATTTATACCCTTTTTTGTGTGGAGCATAACAAATGAAAATACACTTTTTAGTTTTAGGATCTAACTTAGATTAATGTATGTTAGATATAAGAATAAAGCATGTGCAGTCAAAAATTTTTAAAGGTAAATCACAATATAAGCGTGAAGTGGGGAAGGTTTTTTTGAAACAATTCAGAGGTGTCTCATAGTTTAGAGTACGAGAGGGCATCCTATTAATTAAATAGGATGCAGTTAAAATAGTTTCACCCCACAAATATTTTGGTATTTGCATAGAGAACATCATGGCACGAGCTACCTCTAGCAAGTGCCTGTTTTTCCTCTCTACAATACCATTTTGTTGTGGGGTTTCATGACAGGTAGATTGATGTACAATGCATTTTTCCTATAAAAAAGTACCTAAACACTAATAAAAATACTCAGTATCATTATCTGATTGTAAAATACAGATCTTAGTTTGAAATTGATTTTCTACCATGGTGAGGAATTCCTTAAAACATTGTGCAACTTTAGATTTTTTGGTTATTAAATATACCCAACATAGCTTGGTATGGTCATCAATAAAAGTTACAAACCATTTCTTATCAGATAATGTATTAATTTTAGATGGTTCCCAAACATCACTGTGAATTAGATAGAACGGCTTTGATGCATGATAAGGTTTAGACTGAAAAACAACACGATGATCTTTAGATAAATGACAACTTTCACAAGAAAATTCAGAACACTTTATTCCTTTAAACAAAGTAGGAAACAAATGTTTTAGATAAGGAAAACTTAGATGCTCTAACTTACGATGCCATAATACTATTTGATCAAAAATAGTGTTTGAACTAATATTACTTAGTCCTTGAGCTTTTTTATTACTAGAAGAGCTCTCTTCAAAATAATAGAGTCCATTGATCATCCTAGCACTGCCAATCATCCTCCCCGTGCTTTGGTAGTGAAAGGTGCAATGAGAATCACAAAAAATAACTTTGCAGTTAGAATCAGATGAAAGTTTACTAACGGATAGAAGGTTGCATGCGAGTTTTGACACATGTAAAACAGATTTGAGAGTAATAGCTTTTGAGATTTTGATTAGACCAGGTGAAAAACTAACATTGGCTATTATAACTTTTTTCGAACCTGAGCATGAAAAATAAGTGCTAAATGAATGGGAGGCACTGGTCATATTATCAGAAGTCCTGAGTCAATGATCCAAGGACTGGATTTAGTAAAGATAGATTGGGCTATTGGGTTGTTACTTGTTTGTGCAAAAGAACCATTAGGAGTACGAGTTGACATATTGGATTTTAGCAGTTTTAGGAGTTGATCAATTTGCTCCTTGTTGAATGGACTTGTATCAACTTCATTCGCAGTGGATAAAGCTCGGTTTGCTTTGTCACCTTTATTGCCTTTACAATTTTCTGGTTTTCCATGAAACTTCTAACAAGTTTCTCGGGTGTGTCTAGCCTTATTACAATAATCACACCATAACTGAGACTTGTCTCCGGCCCCTTGGTGAGTGTTTTGTGACTACCAAATGCATCAGTGACAACTAATGCAGATGTATTAGTAGAGGATCCAGGACCTTTCTTCCCTAACATTACATATCTCTGCCTCTCTTCCCATCACACCTCAGCAAAGACTTCACCAATTAGAGGCAAAGGTACACATCCAATTATATGACCCCTTACCTCATCAAACTCCATATTAAGGCCAGCAAGAAATTTGAATACATGACCAGCATCCACCAACTTTTTGTAGTGATTACAATCCTTTGTAGATTCCCAATCATAAGGATTGAATAGATCTAGATCTTGCCAAATCCGTTTTAAGGAATTAAAATAGGTTATGACACTATTCTCACCTTGGCGGATTTCTCTGAATTTCAGTGTTGATTCATGGATCTGAGATTGGTTTCCAAGATTTGAATACATCTCTGTCACATTGTCTTAGAGCTCCTTTGCCGCCTGGTAACATACGTAATTAGAGTTGATGTCTTCCACTATTGAGTTCACGAGCCACGTCATCACCATGGAGTTTTCAGCATCCCAAGTGGCAAACATGGAGTCTGTTTCTGCAGGCTTCTGTACATCTCCTGTGATATACCCAATATTCCCTCGCCCCCTTAGGTACATTCGAACCGCTTGCAACCATCGCAGAAAATTCTCACCATTTAGTCGAATGGTGGTTATTTGTGTAGGAGAGTGGTTGAAGTTGGTCATTATCTTAGAGGATTGGATTTCTTTGGAAGGTGCTGCCATGGATGTGGTCTCGGAGACTATGTCAGATATAGTTTAGATGAAAAAAAAGGTCTTGCTTTGATACCAAGTGGAAAGAAAATACTAGAAGAGATGTGGAAAGAAAAATAATGAAAGAAGTTCTGTATTTCTCCTCACTTTATTTTACATGGTTTCTGACAAATATATATACAAGAGTTACAATGAATTAGAATTGGATGCTAGCTAAAAAATGAAAAATCTAGATACAAAATCTTTGACCTTATATAAATAAAGAAAGTTGTTCCTTGATTATATGCCGAATATAATGAAGTCAAAGATCTTCTCTAATTGTATTATATAATTTAAGGAAGAATAAACCTAAAGATCTTCCCTAATTATATTATATAAATTAGTGAAGAATAGGACATACCAAATACATATCTTTCAACAGTTTTCCCCTCAGTTCTGAATGGAACTAACAATATTCTTGACCTCACAATTGAACACAACTCAAATGACTTTTGCTAAATCACAAAAAAGGACTGAACCTGTTCTTTCGTTTTGTATTTAGTGCATTTCGCACAATGAAGAGGTTTCTGGAGAAACCAAACATTATCCAAAGATGCCTAAATTCTGGTGTTAAGATTTATTTTTATCTTTCTTTTTGAGTATGACTCTTGTTTGTTTGTTTTTATTTTATTTTATTTTAATTAATATATTGAGATGGGGAACACAATTATAGGTTTTTTAAATGGATCCTAGAATTTTTTGGTCATCTTGTACTTCAATTGCACCTTCTTATAGGTATGTAGTTTTCTTCTGTTGTCTTGCCCTTCCAAAAGAAATTGCTATTATTGGAGTTTAACACAAGTAGTTTTGTTGATTTGTCCTCCTTTTAGTTCATGCTGAGAACTGACTTGCATGTATACTTGAGCTAGGTCTTGAAAATATTGTTCTCTGGTTGATTCAGTTTCTTGTGTTCATACGTTTCTTGGGTAAATGCTTATTGTTTTTCAACATAACCTTTTAAATTAATGACATGGTCTATTGGTAGGTCATGCATTCGGAAATAACAATTCTCTGCTAAATTTTCTTCTTTAAATTTTTCATGGGAACTTGGATTATGTTTTAAAAATTGTTCAACACTGTTACGCAATCATTTTTTGCAGTGAGTTTACACCACGGCTTATAAAGAAACTTGAGGGGGTTAAGGTACTCTGTTATTTGTCGAGATTTCTCATTGATGAATAAATATTTATAAAAATTTAAGAATTTCTAAGGTGTGCTAATAATGTTTCATTTTTCCATGTGAATGTAGGTTAAAAGAGTTGCTGCAGGGTTATTGCATTCAGCTTGTATTGATGGTATGCCATTTTTAATATAGTTGATTATTTAATGACTGACTTTGTTCTTATTTTAATATGACTCTGAGCTTTTTGTCATTGCTTCCTCTCTGCAGAAAATGGCTCTGTATTCATGTTTGGTGAAAGAGTAGTTGATAAATTGGTAAGATCTTTGAGTAGATAATGTGTCAAGTTGTGATTGTATGCTTTTACAGCTAGAAGCTGTCCTGCACCTATTTTGATCATTGATTTGTGTGCATGTTCCCTATTTTTTCCTTGCGACTACTAAGGGTTTTGGAGATGCTAAAAATGCAACGACGCCTGACATGGTGGGCCAGCTTCCATTTTGTGAAGAAGTTGCTTGTGGTGGTTATCATACATGTGTCGTAACAGGTTTGTCTCTCCAATCCAAATGTTTTTCTTTTACTTCTCGTCTCATGCAACGGCCCTGTTGGTAAATTAAGTCCATGGCTTATAGTCATGCATCTAACAAATTCCTTTTTAGTATTTTCTTTTCTTTTGTGTCAATATTGCTAAGCATTTTTTTCTTTCTTTTTAAATGTTAAACAATTAAATAAAGAAACACTAATTATGGTTTTACTCCATCCAAGAGCTCTGTTAGTGTTCTTATGCTTGGTTCCAGTTTATTTAGAGAGTATAGTTAAGTTTAATACATTTTTTCCCCTCAATATGCAGAAAAACTTAAGTTTTGTTTTTTCAATGTGGCCCAACTACTAACTCTGTTAAATGTTCATTTATTTTAAGGTTACATATGATAATCTTAGGGAGTTTTTGAGCAAAACTGATCTCTTCTTCTTGGAGAAGAATGCCCATTATATCATGGATACAAGCTGAAGTTTAGTTCTAAAACATAGCTAAATTACTATATACAGATCTGTCTAACAAAAGTCTACAGCTAGTATATCCTAAATAAGGAAAACATAGAGAATTTACAATCATAAAGATAATAATTATAGATGTACATGGTATAAAATCAGCCATAGAATCAGTCATAAGATGGCATAGAATCTGCCATAGAATCAGCCATAGAATAATCTGCCATAAAATGAATGGCATAGAATCTGTCATAGAATCAACTATAGAATCTGGTAGTGAATGACCAGCTAATTCCTTTGACATCCCCCTCAAATTGATGCTGGTAAGTCAACAAACATCAATTTGCTAACAAAAAAGTTATGTCGCTGACGTGTCATGGATTTGGTGAAAATATGTGCAATCTGTAGAGTAGTGGAGATATGGGGGAGAGTGATAACTTGGCGATCATAGGCCTCTCGGATAGAGTGGCAGTCAACCTTTATGTGCTTTGTGCGTTCATGGTAGACACGATTGACAGCAATTTGGATGGCACTAGTGTTGTCAGCATGTAAGGGAGTAGGTTGATTTTGGTTGAAACCAAGCTCTGTTAAAAGACCACGCAACTAAATGATCTCGGAGCATGCAGTAGACATGGCATGGTATTCCGCCTTAGTGGATGATTTGGAGACCGAATCTTGCTTCTTGCATTTTCAAGAGATAAGAGCATCACCAAGAAACATACACCATCCTGTAGTTGATTTTCTTGTGTCCGGGCAATTAGCCCAATTTGCATCAAGTTTGAGGGAAGAACTTGTCGGGAAGAATAAGCCACGACTAGGTGTGCCCAGGATATATCTAATGATGCGGCGGACTGCAGATAGGTGGAGATGCCGAGGGGCTTGCATGAACTTGCTGACAATATGGACAGCATAAGAGATGTCCGGGCGAGTGATAGTTAGATAAGACTTCCAACCAGCTTTCGATATAAAGTAGGATCCGCAAGAAGTTCTTCATCATGTCGATATTTCACATTAATTTTCATTGGGGTGTCAACAAAATCAGTGTTGGTGAGTCCTGCTAGTTGAACCAAATCCATAATATAATTGTGCTGATTCAAGAAGATACCTTGAGGCCGATAATGCACCTCTAACCCCAAAAAATAGGTGAGTGGGCCAAGATCTTTCATGTGGAAAGTAGAGTGCAACAAATTCTGAAGTTTAGAAATAGCCTCCATATCAGAACCGGTGATGACAATGTCATCCACATAAACAAGGAGAACAACTCTACCTTGGATGTCCGTTCGTTGAAGAAAAAGTGAGGAGTCATACTGGCTTTGTGTAAATGAAAAGCCAAGGAGAGTCGATCGAAACTTTTCAAACCATACTCGCGATGCTTGCTTCAATCCATACTAAGAGCGTTTTAGTTTCCAAACATCATTAGGGGAAGAAGTAGGCATATCGTAGGGAAGTTTCATGTAAACTTCATCTTTGAGATCACCATGTAAGAAAACATTCTTTACATCCATTTGATATAAAGACCATGATTGTGATGCTGCAAGGGCGAGTATTGTTCATATAGAGGTCATTTTGGCTACCGGTGCGAAGGTCTCATCATAGTCTAGGCCATACTTTTGCTTGTTGCCAAGAACCACCAATCAAGCCTTGCAACGTTCTATGGATCTATCAGAACGGAGCTTGATAGAAAACACTAACTTACTACCAAGAGGTTTCACAAATGGTAGACACGGAACAACATCCCAGGTTTGGTTTTCTTCAAGTGCAAGAAGTTTTGTTTCAATAGCTCTCCGTCAACATTCATGCTCGATAGCCTGCTTATAGGATGAAGGAATAGGAATAGAAGACACGGTGGCTGTCAAAGATAGAGGAGAGGCGAAACCATACCTATATGGTGGTCTACGAACTGGAGTACTTTGTCTGGGAGGTGCTGGTGCAGTTGCTGGAACAGGATCAACATTAAGGGAATGAGCTGGAGGGGACCCGAGAGGTGCTGAAATCTTGCGTCGTTGGTAGACTATGAGAGGCTTAGAAGGCATAGAATCTGCAGAGGAGTTAGTAAACATTGGCAAAACAGAGAATGAAGGAGAAAAGTCATCCTTGTGTGTGGAAAAAAAATACTGATTTAAAAAAAAAAATACATTTCGAGAACCCAAATATGTCGTAGGTTGGGATCATAACAAAGAAAACCTTTTTGGTGCACCGAATAGCCTAGAAAAGTACATTGAACAGCTTGAGATGTTAGTTTTGTGCGTTCGTGTATGAAGATGAACATAGCACACACAATCAAAGGTACGAAGATTAGAGTAATTTGGGGTATGACCAAATAACCGAAGGAAAGGGGAAACATGGTTCAAGGAGGGAGAAGGTAACCTATTGATGAGATAGACAGCAATGGAGAAAGCTTCACACAAAAAATGAGAGGGTACAAATGACTCTAATAGAAGGGTGCGAACAACATCTAGAAGGTGTCGGTTCTTTCTTTCAGCCACCCCATTTTGTTGAGGGGTTGAAGGACAAGACCTTTGAGAAATTATACCATTGGATTGTAAAAATTCTTAAAATAAATGAGACATGTTCTCACCCCCATTATCAGAACGAAGAATTTTGATACTGGCAGAAAATTGGGTCTGAATATGTGCGTAAAAAAGCTTAAAAACAACATCTTTAGAATGCAGAAAATAAATCCATGTGAAGCGACTATAGTCATCAATAAAAGTGACAGTACTTGTAATTAGCATGGGAAGTAACTGGCGCCATTCCCCACACATCACTATGTATCAAATCAAAGGCTGGACTACCTTAGGTGTGTGAGTGGGAAATGACAGAACTTTACTTTTTCCAAGCCTACAAGAATTGCCATCAAATTGAATAGTACTAAGAGATGGTGACCCTTTATTGCCAAGTAAACCAAAATTTAGCAAAACATAAAGTACATTAGAGTTTGGATGTCCAAGGCGTTTATGCCATGCTCGGTAATCAACATAAGCAGAATTACAAGTGATAACAGGTAAAGGAGAACATGGAAGCATAGGAAATTGAAGAGGAAAAAGACATCCTACTTTAGGCCCCCTTGCGATCATCTTCCTCGATTGCTGATCCTACACAACACAACCAGATTTAGAAAATTTCACTTTACAATCATTTTCAACTAATTGTCCAACAGAAACAAGATTAATGGTGAGGTTAGGAGAGATAAAGACATTGGTTATGGATGAAGAAACATCACCAGTGGCAGTGATAGGCAAAGAGTTGCCATCAGCTGTATAAATCTTGAGATTTCCAGAATATTTACTTAGATTGGTGAGGAATTTAGCATTGTTTGCATGTGATGCGAAGCCGCAGAATCAAAATACCAAGGAAAAGGTTTAGAGAAGGGTTTACCTGAGAGTCCTAATGCGGAAAATGCAGAAATGATCATTTTCTGAATCATTTCAGGTGTCACAGATTGAACAGGAGCAGGAGCACTTTGTATCAGATGTGCTGTACTCTCAGAACTACCAGCACTAGAAGAATCAACTGAGACAGTATATATTGTTCCAGATCTCTTGGGAGGTCAAATAAGACATTCCTTGATGATATGTCCATCCTTTTTGCGATAGTTGCAGCATTTTTTTGAACCACTCGAAGCATAATGGCCAAATTCTTTGCAACAATAATACTGAATAGTACTCATGTTCCTACCTTTTGACTTGTCTTGAGCTGCATAAGCCATAGGAATAGGAGTAGATTTAAGTTGTTCCATGCTGGCTTGAGTAAGAAGTCGTTGCTCCTCGCGAAATAAATCATTGAGACATGCATCCAAGGATAGGACAATTTCTCGATTCATAAGATTAGACCTGGTGCTTTCAAATTCAGATCTCAATTTCATAAGAAATTGATTCCTCTTAGTAGTTTCATGTACAGATTGAACAGAATTAAGACCTTCGGGAGGTAAGATAGCATAGACAATATCAATATATTCAGCCCAAAGATTCATGAAGTTAGAATGAAAATCAAAGATTGAGAGACTGCCTTGTTGGAGACTTGCTAGCTCATGTTCAAGCCGAAACCGACAAGCAGTATTGTGTTGACTGTAGAGTTTTTCCAGATAATTCCACATTTCTGTTGCAGTTTTGAAGTGTCAAAGATTCAAGATGATGTTGAATTCCATAGATTCTAGAATCCATGCCATGATTTGAGTATCCTTGACTTCCCACTTGGAGTGCTCATCCTTGTTTGTGTCTTTGTCAGGTGCAGGTTTGCTGCAATCAATATGACCCTATAGATCTTTGCCTTTGACAAATATCTTGAAGTGAAATGCCTAGGCTGAGTAGTTTTTGCCATTGAAACTAATCAAGAAGATATCATGCTTGTCTGAAAACATGAGGCTGAGATAACTTGATCAAAATAACTAAGAATAAGGAACTGAATTAGGACTGACAAGAAGAGACAAAGGAGAATTTAGGACTGAGACTCTGATACCATGATAATCTCATAGAGTTTTTGAGCAAAACTGATCTCTTCTTCTTGGAGAAGAATGCCTATTATATCATGGATACAAGCTGAAGTTTAGTTCTAAAACATAGCTAAACTACCATATACAGATCTGTCTAATAAAAGTCTACAGCTAGTATATCATAAATAAGGAAAATATAGAGAATTTACAATCATAAAGATAATAATTATAGGTGTACATGGTATAGAATCAACCATAAAATCAGTCATAGGATGACATGGAATCTGCCATAAAATGAATGGCATAGAATTTGCCATAGAATCAACCATAGAATCTGATAGTGAATGACCAGCTAATTCCTTTGACAACATATTGTCATATGACCCTCCGTCTTCTCTATCCAGTGCCTCATACCAATTCCATTGCAGATTTGTCTGAATATTCTTCTTTATGTGTAGCTCTGTTTCTCCCTCTCTCAAATATAAAATTGGCAAACTTAATATAGGAAAGTATAGTAACTTTAAAAAACTCAAATTTTATATATAGCGAGGGTAGGATTTGAACACATTGTTTTTGCCGATTAATATTCATCTATTAACATTCTCATACAAGAAGCTGTTCAGATATTTCTCCTCCTCCCTTAAATCCTTTTGTCAAAAACATGCACTGTAAAACAATGTCTTCTAGATAATTTTCAGATGATAAAGGATATCAATGATGATTGGATCACCAAATAGAAAGTTCTTGTCTACCAGATGATGAAGTCATGGATGATATCCATGAATGCTTCAATGTTGATAAAGGAGCTCCCAACCAAAAAAGAAAGTGAGGCATAACGTAATATTTAGTTTTTAAAATTATATATAATTTAAGATGGAATATTGTTCTTTATGAATTCCTCATTACTTTTCTTAGTAGGTCCAAGAAACTTGCACTCCAATAGGAAAGGAAAAGGAAAAGTGACTGGACCTAAAGATATTGAAGTGTTTGAAATTGGAGGTGATACCGATATTGATCTTGGGGACAATTAATGATTTTAAAAGTTTGAAGACTTAGTATTTGATTACTTAAATATTAGTTTCGAGTGCATGATGTGATCTAAGACATTAACCATAACGAACAATGCTTTGAATCTTTAAAATTTTTAAATTTTGGAATATTTTAGACATCACAATTTAGATTAATAGTTTCTACTAGTTAGCGGTTATTTATTTGAATCATGTTATTTGATAAATTATGAGTTCTTTATTTTAGTGTAATATGTATGTAGGTTCTAAAAGCTACCCATATATATAGTAATGAATCTAATGATTCACAATTTGACTTGATTTATGATTCATAAATGAGCTTTCTGATTTACGATTCGAATCTTGATTGAATAACCATGGTTTAGCATAGTGACATGACTCACAAAGTAAACTAGAAAGAGACTTTAACCGAGGATATAACTTCCTCAATACTAATTAAGAGGGATGTCCTAACCAACAATAAACTCTAAATGGAGACAAAAAAGAATAGATTTTTTTTTTCTTTTTCTTTTTAATAGGCGAGAGAGATTTTGGGGTCCGGGTCCCATTGCAAAAACACATTAATTGTTGGCCCTAGCAAATGAAACGGGAAGGCTGTAAGAAACACCGGAACCATAATGTGACACGTTTGAAACTTTATCCCTGTAGTTTCCTTTAGTGGTCTCCATAGATTCCTGGCTCCCCCCTTTAATAAAAAATTTGAAATTATCAAATGATAAAATAACCCCTGGAGGGCTGCATCTCTTGAGTAACATTTATTTGGGCACTTACAGGATCATTTAACATTTTTTTTTCTTCCCATTGTATTGCTTTTTTCTTTTATTTTATAAGACTGATCTGTCTCTACCATAAGCTTTTGAAGAACTTCTTGATTAAATGTTGAGGAGACAAAGAAATATGGGGATTTTTAGGCACTCAGATTATTTTGAAATTATTCTGTTAATACTTTTGGGTCCAAATCTATTGAGGAAAAGTCTTACCTATTTCTCCATTTTGATTGTGTATGAAGATGTGTGCAATCATCATCCATTCATCTAAAGGCCAGTGTAAGTTTCACACCAGAACTAATTAAACCAGCTTATGATTTATGACAATTCTCCATATAAAGCATTATAAACTAAGGTGATTGATTACAAAATCATAAAAAATCCTTGTAAAATGGATATGCGCATGAGGAAGTTAACCTTTAGATGAGCAACTTTAGGAAACTACAAGCCAAAATTCCCCCAAGAAGCTCTTCGGCCTCAGATTTTGTAGTCATTGTGTTGTTTTAAACAATGCATACTCCTGGTGTATGACATCGTCAAAGAAGGTGGATCCGTAATTGCTCCATTCAGACGCTAGCATCCAGTCATCAGCCAGTTATCAACTAAACAAGAAAGTTTTGCTTGAGTGGGATGAAACATAGATGCAGAATTGCCCAAGTGTGATATTGCCTAGGATTGAGGAAAAGATAATCTGAAAAACTATGCCTTCAGCGATTTGAGGATGAATTTGTTCCTTGTTTTGTACTTTTACATACATGTCTTGGCTTAATGCAAAAGGTTTTGGATGAGATAATCATATCCATGCACCTTTGTGTTGGTAGTTGCGATAAACATATTTTTTCCAGCAGTAAAACTAGGCTAGTGCCCTAGACTCTAGAGAGCCTAGATATTTACATCTTGTATGTTTGTCTTAGCATGGTGTGCACATTAAATTGCAGATACCTATCTTAAGCTCTTCTTTCTTGCTTAAACCGCTCTTATGGACTTTAAACATCTGTCACTGTTACTCCTGACTGATTATTTGCTTCTCATTCCTACAATAGGTGGTGGAGAATTATACACTTGGGGCTCAAACGAGAATGGCTGTCTTGGTACAGGGTATTTACCATGATCTAATACTACAAAGCTGCTTATCTTGCAGTTATTACTATTTATCCTGTAGTTTCATGTTGTTGTTGCTGTTGTTGTTGTTTTTTTTTTTTTTTTTTTTTTTTTTTTTTTTTTTTTCTGTTGCATCATAGTTGATGCCTTTTCTTTCTTTTTATTTTTTATTTTTTATTTTTTAATTTTTAACTGTTATTATTTTTTTTCGGGATCAGGTGTACGAATGCCACTAGTCTGCCCGAAAAGGTGCAAGGTCCATTCTCAAGAGAATCCGTTTCCAGTGTATGTACAAAAGTTGTTGTGTTCTGTTTTCTTGGGCTGAATGCAATGTCATCAATACTCCTTTCTCTGCTTCCAATATGCTTCTTTGTTGCAAAAAGTGCCCATATATGTCAATGAGCAGGGATGGGTGGAACTAACCTCTAAAATTGCATCATTGTCTATGCTATGAATGGTTATAATGACTCATCATAGGACTATAAATACGGTATCTAGTTGTTTATTTTTCAGAAAAGAAAGGAATAATTACGTGTGCAGTCCAAATCTTTAACACATTTTCCAATTTAGTATTAAATCTGTTAATTTTTTCTATTAATTCTAAATGTTTAGTTTAATAATAATTCTACTCCTAAGATGGAATTACTAATGAACTGTATATCATTAAATGAGCCACTAGACATGCTAAGTGGAATTATCATGTCTGCCATAATAATATTTCAATGCCAAATAGTAAGGTTACATTAATATTTTGTGTTGATAATTAACACACTCAACAATAACATAATAATATTTAAAAAAAGGTAGCCACATAAGCTTTCAGAGATAATCATTACGTGAAGCTCCTCTCGCATCTACATCAATGCCACGTATGAGTCACCTAACCTATTTGACACTATAGTTTTCAATTTGTTTGTATTTCCATCATACGACTAGAACTGTAACCAAATCCAAATGTTTGGGACTCTATAGGACAAATTAAAAAGGTTTAAGACTAAATCGAAAAATGTATAGAAAGTTTAGGACTTAGTGTAATTACCCCCCCCCCCCAAAAAAAAATTATTGATATAAACTACCATTGTGAACAATTGATTCTTGCATTCTATTTGTCTAAAAGCAAAATGTGTTGTGGCATGCACATGATGTATCCCTGTCCTGCATTTGTTGGCCAGTCCTTCTCGTCTCTTATATACTTTAGTGCTACTTTGATAGCTTTTTTCCCCTTTTTTTTGGGGGGGGGGGTATGTGGTGGTTTTGTCTACTTATATTCACTCCTTTGGTGAAAGATATCTTTGTTTTATGCTTCTAATTCTTTTGAGAATTGGGGTAATGCAGGTATCCTGTGGTTGGAAGCACACGGCTGCGATTTCTGGTAACTTCTGTCCATTAAGATTTTCCAAAAGTAAATCTTTTTTTTTATTGTCTGAACGTGGATATTTTGATCCTCTCAGATGGCTGCGTTAATATACATGCATATATATATATATATATGCACACATACACACACACACACATATATATATCACCATGATGCTGTGAGGATGTGAAAAGAGGACACATCTCTATTCTTCGGTGCAACTTTTTTGCACTCACATCACTGCCAAATCCTCTCAGACTTGCACTTGCTGTTGCCAGTCAGAGTTGTTGGCCTCATATCTTATTTTGATCTTCACATAGAATTTCCACTATTGAAGGATGAACCAGGAGATTTTACTGGAAGTGTAAATCTGGTCAATTTTTAGATAGTTTTCTTTGTTCTCAACCTCTTTGCTTCAAGGTTCCTCTGACCCAGTTTTGATATCTAGATGCAATTTATCCGGTTCGGTGCTCCCTAAGTCCTTCCAGCTCATCAGACCCTCAGACCTGTTCCACCCTAGCTTGCAACCTTTCTACTGTTTTTTATGTTGGTGTTTCATTATGTAATCTTATGCTCACGGTGTTGCCTTTCAATATTTTCAGTTTTTCCTATTAATCATCTATATAATTCAAATGAGACTTATTAGAATATTCTTGAACAATGATATCCAATCTAATAGGAGCATGCTGATCTTATCAACAACCATGTAAAGCATCTCTTAAATTTTGTAGTATCCTAGAAATCCTAGAAAAGAGTTTTAAGGTGTATCGGGCGATTAAAGGACTTACATATAATTCAGTGTCATGTCAAATTTGAGACTGTGGGTGATTAAACGATTGTTGTGTTTGACATGGTGCAGTATGTGGACACATGTTGCATATTGAAGTGTCCATGTTTCACAGTTGTATGTATGATCCTTGTCTATGTGCTTTAGTCCCCTCGAATATTATAAAATTTACAGGGTCCTTATCTATTGATTCTCATCAAATTTCGTGTATCATTTTAATTTGGAATTAATGTGGATACTTTTAAATCTGACAATTAAGTGACATAACCTATCTTCCCTGGTCACTTCAGGAGGCAATGTTTTCACATGGGGCTGGGGAGGTGCAAATGGAACTTTTTCTGATGATGGACACTCTTCTGGTGGACAACTGGTATATTACTGCCCTTTTTTTAAAAAATATTTGATCGCTTCCTCCAATTGTAATTTTACTCATGAAAATCTTATGCTGAGAGTAGTTACAAACTTGTTATTCGTACTGGATTGGAGGTCTTGATAATTTACTACTCAAGTTTTGCGAGTTAGTCATTAGTAACTAAAAACATATATGCAAATCTTGGCTTTTCACAAATTTTGGATGCACCTTAAAGGAAATATAGAGTATATGAACTTTTGAATGAATTTATAAATGTTATTGAGGGTTTGATTATATAT
Organism: Dillenia turbinata; assembly: GCA_037126225.1. Lineage (NCBI taxonomy): Eukaryota > Viridiplantae > Streptophyta > Magnoliopsida > Dilleniales > Dilleniaceae > Dillenia > Dillenia turbinata. The sequence continues at coordinate 20,924,052 of JBAMMX010000018.1, read as the reverse complement.
TTATAAATATGTTTAATGTGATTCGAAAGGAAAAATAATTTTTCAACCAAAGTACATGGATAGTGCCACTCAAAAGTGTCACATAGCGGGTAGACTAAAATTTTAAGAGACAACCACTAGTATGAAACCACTGCAGGAAGGCTAGGGTTTTCCTCTGGACGGCTCTAATACCATATACAAACACAGAAAAATAAGAAAATTAGCATGTGCATTGATTTCTTGCTAAATGTGTAAATTATACAAAAGAGGGAAATTCAACCAAGGTACAACTATTATCTATTTATACACGTGCGAATGTCTAACATAATTTGCTAGCGGAGCTTAGCATGGAGGGTACTTTGCGAATATCTAAACCACCAGGTGTTGCCAATTGTGTGAACGATATGGGAGGGGTGTTGTTGTGGTGATCTATATGTATGTCACTGTGTCATAGTCTCTCTCTCTCTCTCTCACATTAACAATTACATGGTGTCATAGAATAACCTGAAATTTAAATGATTTAGTGCCTGATTGACATATATACTTCTCGTGCTCTTTTATTACCTTTGTATGTTCTAATTGGATAATTTAGTCTGATTACCAATCATGCACTTCATCCTTTTCTTCTAATACAAAAATATATAAAGAGAAGAAAGAAAAGAACATAGATCAAAGGATAAGAAATCATGGAAGACGAAAAGAACATAAAGACTGAACTAATGAAGGACCCTTTTGCTCTTTGTTGATATGTGTTATGTGTAGGGGTGTTCAATTGTGCTGGAAAATTGATCTGACTGACTGGACAGAACTGTTAAAACCTGAAACTGCTGGTTTTGTAGGGAATTCGGTCGTTGTGTCAGTTTGAAAGTCTAAAATCAACTTTTAACCAGCCATCCTATTCTATTTTTTCACATTCATTATCCAAATTATAAGATATAACTAATTCTCAATAGTATAATGAATAGGTATAATTTTATTCTTTTGATAAGTAACATTATTAACAAACAAAGATACAATTAATCCTCCCCCCCCTCCCCCCGAGTTAATCTCTCTCATTTCAACCAAATCATACGTGTATGTTTTCCTTGCCAAATTATTTTGCATGCCTATTTTAGAATTGTTTCCAGCTTGTGGGAGTTGTTTGGGTCCTCTGGGGATGCAATGCTTCTAACTATGAGCATATGACATGATCACTTTTCTGTCCTAATGATGCGGATCCAAACGTTGTTTAGGTTCTCTACATCTTAATTTACTGGTACAAACTACATAAAATCTTAACAGATCGTCACCCACTTAACCAACCTCAATCAGACTGCTTTTAACTGTATAGTAGTTTTTGGTTGGTGGCGGTTACTAAAATTTAACTGATATTTCCTGTTCGGCAGAAAAAAGTACACTGCTAGTTATTTGTTTTAAGGAGTCTATAACAAGAGACTAGTTCTTATAAGTTATATGGCATCGGATGTGGACCCTAAGAGTTTGTAACGGAGAAAGTGGAGTGACCTTGGTTGCCCTTTGTTAGAGGGGTGACATGGGAGTTGCATGTGAGGGGAGAACTAGCAAACTAAGTTGCATGTGACGGAAGAACTAGCAAACTAAGGTAACAACCAGACGAATAGCAATTCTGACCGACACTGGTAATTAAGAGGAGTTGAAGAAGATTAAGATCTAGATTGGGGATTCTTTCTTCATGATTGAACTTCAAGTGGAGGGATTCTTCATAAATCTCTTAAAATGCTATTTTTCTCCCATCTATATGAAGTCAAAATCAAAGAAAAAGGTGAAAAGATAGTGATTGAAAACTAAAATAGCCTGTCTGAAGTTATGATTGCCATTTCAAATTTATGATCGTAACTTTGGTTGAAAATGTGTGTATATTTATAACTTTGTTCGAGTTTGTTCTGGAATGTGATTCTTGTTACTTAAGTTTTATTATGAACTAATTTAGAACTTTCCTAAACTTTCCTAGTTTCTAAATCTCAGTGAACCCTAATTAGGTCTATACATATTTTTATAATCTTTTATTTAAGCATACTCTCATTTTCTTAGTTTCTAAATCTCAGTAAACCCTAATTAGGACTATACATGTTTTTATAATCTTTTATGTACGCAAACTTTCAATCTAGATAAAATTTTCGTTTTAAGAGTCCTTTTCATCTTCTTGGTGGACGCCAGTAGTTTTCCTGGGGGAAAAGTGAATCAATAACATAGACTCGATGCTTGATAGACTATTCTAGCACGCCTCTTTTCCTGTCACAGATGCTTGGAAAAATATAATACTGGGATATAGAATATGGTAGTGATTTTAATCCTGCAAGGAAGAATTTAAGCTCTCTTTGCACATTGTTAAGCAATTTTTCTTTGCCTTTTTTTTTTTTTTTTTTTTGATGTCTTGTGATTTCCCTGGATTTAGCTGCCTTGGTTATTCGTGCAGGGTCATGGCAATGATATCGACTATCTTGGGCCTACACTCGTCAAGTTTGGTCAAAATGTCAAAGCTTTGGAAGTATCGTGCGGGTTCAACCATTCAGGTGTTATACTTGAATATGTGCAGGCTTAGTAGGTAATAGTCATCAGGACCTATGGCAGGTCATTCACCATTTCATCTACCATTTTGTTTCATTCATTCATCATAGAAACCATTTATTACTAAATAAGCAAATCACACATGTATACAAAACCACAATATGTAAAATGCACTACAGAATTCATATATCTTCTAAACCATCCAGTTTGAATGTACTTTTCGCAGAATTATGTACAAATATGATCTTTCCAGAGAATAAAAATGATAATTTTTTTTCTTCCCAGTCTTATAATTTCTGGGGAGTAGCCACTTTTTCTAATTTTCTATCCGCTCTTAATACTCTCCTCACACATGCATACAATGTCAGTATTGTTTCAGTTGGAGAAGTTCCAAATAGTTGTGGATTCATATTCTTTCATTATATCTCTCTCTCTCTCTTGGGGGGGGGGGGGAGGGAGTGGAGTATTTCTTTGTTGGTTTATTATCATGGTTGCTGGTGCTGGTGCTGGTCCTGGTTTGGCATGTAACTGATTAAATTAATCAATTGCTAAACGCTAAAAACGTGAAAAGGATTTTTGTTTTTTTCTTTGAAGGTGCACTTGATTATTATTCAGATTAAAAACGCACAAACATGGTACACCTACCATGTTTTTTGGTGACAGTATACCGGAATTAGAAACTACTTAACGGCATTGTCTGTTGGCAAAATCTGGATTTCCAGTTGCTGTTTTGGTGTTATGTTGAAAATGATTTTGATGGGATGGTCAAAACTAGAGAACAACATATCAAGAAAAGCTCTCCAAACAAAATCCACATACAGTTTAAACTAGGATTTGATTAATGTGGCAAGTGAGACTTTTTTGACTCGGATTTATTTTAGGCGCAACCCTTAATCATCTCTCTCTCTTAATGCCGTAACGTCTTCATGTGGTATGGGGGGTAAAAAAAGATTCCTCTGAACTAAAGAAGAAAAATTAGTAATTGCCGTACTGACATACTTCAATTTTCTCCAATCATCTTTGTTCGTGAAGGTATGTCTTTGATTGAACCCCGTTAAATTTTTGTTTTTCTTTTGGATAATTATATGTTATTCTTTCGGTTTGGATCCTTGTAATTGTCATTTGGATTTGATTCTGGGCGCCTGTCCTAGAAAATTGGTATTAGATGTTCGATTAGTTTGATTGTGTTGTGGTTTTAATCTGCGGTGCATTAAGATGCTGGCCTTGGTACAATTCAATTGGCTCTGTCGGAAGCAGTGTTGGGAGAGTGAGGCAATAGTTGCAAAATTATGGCTCAAGATGGAGCATTTCTAGTTGTATTTGAAGACGAGGCGTGCGTGAAGGTGCACCCATGAGGATCATCTTGAAGGATTGAATAGATCCTTTTTTTTTTTTTTTTTTTTTTTTTTTTTTTTTAATAATAATTTTAGATTTGAGAAATATAGATAACAATTAGACTCCTATGTTGTTTTTTTCATTGCCTCAGTATGTCTTAGGATGATGTTTGTTGAACTTTAGGAAGTTGAAGAAACTGGTATTTGAAAATCAATTCGGGGATTATGCAGATGGCTTGATTGTGAGGGGTAGAACAAAAGAAAGGCAAATCTGAATCAGATTCTAAATCAAAAAAAAAAAAAAAAAAAAAAAAAATTCAAATGTTATATGGTTGGCTTGAGAAGAATTGTCCAAATCAAAAAGATAAAAGAGAAGAAAATGAAAGTTCCACTAATGTGGTAAATGTTTCAAATGGTGCTGACAATGTTCTGGTGGGTTGTCTCATGATGAGCGGATTCGGATTGTACATTTCATCAATCTTAACAACCTTTTTTTTTTTTTTTTTTTTTTTATATATATATATAAAAGAAAGAAAGTAGAAGGGAACACTGCCGCTCTCCATTGACATAGAAAGTAGCAGGGAACACCGCCGCTCTCCATCGACAATATTGTCGATTGTTACTGCTTTTTTGGTGTAGGTTGAGTCTTTGAAAGTTTCAAAGTGTGCTCTTGTTGTGATCAAAGGGGAGAAAATTAATGGCCTTTGAAATAAAGTTGCTGGTACTACTCATGTTTCATCATCTCAGCATTATGCAATTAGGGTATATGAGCGAGAAAGGAAGGGTATGAAGTTTGCATTATGCAAAGGGGGATTTTCCTTGGTAGCCGGAAAATTCCTAAAGTGAATTTTTGTGGGCATTGGTTCCAGCAAGTTGTACAGCTACTTGTAGAATGACGGGCTGGTTAATTATGTTCTAATGTAAAATATAATATGAAGGAAAGAGGAAAGAGAAGCAAAGAATAAGAGAAGAGAGGCAAGAAAAATACCCATGATCCATAATCATTCAATAACTAAACACCGACCCCAAAGCTTAATTTGCAAGGCCAAAACTCTAAGATAAGGTAATATTATTAAAAACAACGATCCCATGAAAAGTTAATGCTGGATTTATTCCACGAATCGGAAGCGTGGTAAATTCACAAAAATAAATCCACAAAAATAAATAAAATTGGAATTTTTGGGATGTGTACTTTGATATGTAAGTCTCAAAACTATGAATTGAGAATCTGCAAAACCATGAACTGCATATCGTCCCTGCAAATGAACGGTCGGGATAGTGACCACGTAATCGAATCACCATTATAAATCCATAACACCTCAACTTATAGTCCGGTGTATCAAAATAATTGAAAAATTTTCCTACTCAAAAATTTCTCATTCCCTCCATCGATTTCTCTTTGTGAATATGTACTCACTAAGATTGTTTCTCATTCAACCATTTCTCTCTCTCAGAATGTGTTCATTCACTAGGGAATCACTTGCTTCACGTTGGAGAGGTTAGTCGGAGTTTCCCTTTTTGAGGGTCAGTGGGGATTACCTTATATATAATGGGATAACTTCTCATATCAAATTAGCATTTTTTGCTTAAGGTAAAATGTCCATACATGGGTATATTTATCAACATCTTCTATTTGCATTCGAGAGTATTTTACGTTTGTCACAAGATCATAACTCATGCGATTTAGCACATCCTCCTGCTGAACTTTCATACAGGATTGAGCGTTGAGTGACCGACGAGTATACCTATAAGCAAAGACTTTAATGCATCTGTTAGAATGATCGAGAAGTCATTGTTAGTACAAAAAAAAATAATAATAACTTAATATACCCAAACTTAATGCAATTACATCCATCGAACCACTTTCATTATCGAAAGTGATCCCCAATCATTACTCAACTGTGTATTCACTATTATGTTTGAATCCCAATATGGATAAACATAATATGTCAACCGGTGAACACAACACAATAATGTAATATTGATTGGTTTTCTTTTTCCTAAATTCGAATCTATCAGCCTCAATTCAGTTGTTTTCCTAGATCTGTCCTTTAGACCCCAATTTATTTTCCGGATCATATGTAAATAGATTAAAATAGCAAACACTAAATCAAAACTTCTAGAAACAACTGAAAGTAATAAAGATACAAGAGATCCCATCCAATGGATCTCGGATCTTACATAATGGGGTACGAGAATAAAGATCATATCATTGTGTTATGTAATATAGCACCCACTATCTCTAGTCATCTTATCACACATGGTATGAAACACGTGTCACAGTGTTATTCTCCAATCTCTCAAAAGGGCATATATTAGATTTCTTTTACACCGTACAGACATAGAATTTAGTCTAAACATGAGATTTTACCTAGAGATCTTAAAGAGAGTATCTTAAAGACAATATCACTAGATGTAGGTGATAATCTGAAATTTCAAATCTGGCTACTTATAGCAACATAGATGTGGATATGTTTATGTCAGTCATATCATATATGATCTTATCCTGAACATGTATCAGAGTAACTTATGTTCTAACATGGCCACTCTCAAAATCTCTTACAATTAGAAATCGTCTTATCTTCGCTCATTTAGAGTTAGAGGTAGTCACTCATGTGAGAGAGTTGACCACGCCTACCTGACATATCTTTTTTCATAAACACATCACAGAATATATGACAATAAATAAGTGTAATAAATAAATGACTAAATAATGCATATATGTCATATATATATAAAATAATAAGCCTTATAATCAGTACATGATGAGAAATGTTAATATACACATAAACCCAATGTTCCCGTATGTCTCACAAAAGAATCTCTTATAATGAGTTTGGTGAATGGATCAACCATCATACTGTGTAGAAATATACTTAATTGTTACTTCACCTTTTTCGATAATGTCTCTCATAAAGTGGTATCAAATATCAATGTGTTTGGACCTATTATTATATTTAGGGTCTTAGGTGTAGGCAATGACGGTCTGATTATCATAATAAATCATCACTGGCCTCCCGCTATTTACCACAACCCCTAAGTCATTCAAAAATCTCCAGAACCAAACACTCCATTGAACTATTGCTGAGCATGCCACTAGTTCAGCCTTTATCATAGATAGAGATACAAGATTTGCTTATTGCTACTTCACAAGACAGCAAAAAACTGATGTCGATTGACATCCATCTAGAGCGCTACCTTAGTCGGTATCTAAGTATCCAAAGAGATACAAATCACATCCTCTATAACACAAGGAGAGGTCCATAATTCTCTTAAAATATCTCAGAATCCTTTTCATTACTCTCCAGTGATCCCTTCCAGGATTCGATTAATACCTACTCATCAGACTGATTGCAAAATAAACATCTGATCGTGTATATAACATTGTGTACATCAAACTATCTATTTTACTAATAAAAAGGATTTTTCATATCTCCCTTATATTTTCCTGAGTCTTCGGGCACATGTCAAGACTAAGGTCCTCACCTTTATGACAGGAGTATTTATGGGGTCGTAATCGCTTATCCTGAAGCGCTCGAGAACCTTCTTAATGCAGGACTCTTATGAAAAAGCTAACACCCATTTTGAGAGATCCCTCTAGATCTTAACTCCGAGGAAGAATAGAGATTTACCCATGTTCTTCATATCAAAACGTGACTATAACCATATTTTGATGATCATTATATACTCATTGTTGTTCTTAGCCAATAGAATGTTATCCACACATAAGAATATGATCACAAAGGAGTCAGAAGAACGTATAAGGTACATGTGATGATCTTTCTCAATCATCACGAAACTGTAAGATATCATCTCCTCGTGAAATCTCAAAGGCCACTATTTGGATGGTTGCTTAGGGTCATATATCAACTTCACAAGTCAACAGATCTTATCTTCCTGAGCTACAGGAATAAAGCCAGATGACTGTTCCATATAGATCTCCTCATCCAAACTTCCACTTAGGAAAACAGTATTAACGTCCATCCAGTATAACTCCAGATCTATGTTCGTGACAATCCCTAAAAGTAAATGGATCATGGTAACCACACCCCTAGTTTGAGTGTAACCCTTGGCTGTAAGACTGACCTTACACCTCTTCACCAATCTGTCGGCCTTTCTCTTGATCTTGAGAACCCACTTTCTCTCAGTGACCTTTCTACTCTCAGGCAAATCAATTAGGTTACAGACCCTTGATTCTCATTAAATTCATCTCCTCATCCAAGGCCTTCAATCAATGGTCTGTAGCAAAACCCTTGAATGCCTTCTGGACTATTCTGGGCTTGTCGTCATCCTCAGGAGTCACAATAAGTGACTCACCCTCAATCGGGAATCAATGTTTAGGTACATGTCCTTGATTGCTCTCACGAGAAAGGGGGAATCCCTTTAGCTTTAGATGGATCACTCCCACTAGAACTAAGATCCTTAACTGGTTCTTGGGTCCCGTCGCTGGGCTGAACTGAGATACCAAACTCATCCATCTCATATAAAGTAAAGTTCTGATAGATTTCACCTCTCTTAAGGAAATCATTCTCAAGAAATGTGACATCACGAGACTCAATCTCAGTGACAGTACCGTTCGTATGGTCACCAAAGATCACATTCCTCTTGGAGTGCTCTAAGTATCTTTTAAAGAAACATTTCTTTTCTTACGAGTCTAACTTACCATGTAGGTGCAAGAAATCATGAATATATGTAGCACAACCCTATGGTCTCAATTGGTTAAGGTTAGGCTACCTCTCTATCCAAAACTCATGCGGTACTGACTACGGATTTTGATAGAGTACAATTGAGGACATAGACTGTGGCTAATAATGCATCTCTCTAATTGAAGACGGGTAAATTGGCCCGTGCCATAATAGATCTCACCATCTTTGACAAAGTGTTATTCATTTTCTTGACTACTTCATTCTACTAAGGAGTAATAACAAAATATAAAACGAGAGCAATCGCATTTTAGTAGAATCATTTATGAAAAATCTATATATTTTTTTCCTCTTCAAACAATATTCTCTTTCATTTCAGTTCTCTTTCCTTCTCCCTCAATGGAAATTTCCCAAACTACTTAAACCCCTCCCTGCATCACCAAAACCAAATCGTTTAGGTGAGGCACAACAACAATAAAATACTGCCATAGAGGAATTTGATGTTGAGGTTGCTGTTAACTACTCTAAAAGAGCTCAATGGCTTGGAGGCACAGTTCTAGGTGCAAACTGATGGTTTGCTCTCCATTGCCTCCCTCATGATGGGTGTTGGTGTGGTCCTAAAAGATGTGAAAACTGTGGCCTTTACTGGGATTACGGGGTTGGTAGGTGGTACTTGTAGCCTGGCCAAATTAGAGTTTCTATCCATCTATTCTCAGTACGACATAAAGTTGGCTTAGATGGAAAGAGAGTTCAAAAATAGAGAGATTAAAGCAAGCGAGATGGAGGAGAAGAAGAAAGATTGCCAAATCCTTGATAGGTGGCAGGTGCATCGGCTTTTGCATTTGAAATAGGAGCATTTATAACCCTCATCGCACCTTTGTTCATCTAGAATTACCATGTCAGGTTGGGGTGGTGACCGGGGCATTGAACCTTGCCTTGCTGGGATTTGGTGGGTTAGGTCTCTCTAGGGGAGGGCACCTGTGGTCTTTAAGGGTTTTGTTTGGGGGTTGGATGGCTATGGGTGTAACCTTTGGGTTGACCAAATTAATTGGTTCGGCAGGTTTGTGAAACTGCAGCGTGACATGGGCACAAAAATCTTATGTCTCATGCACAACCTTGTACATGCTCATTTTTAGCTCACGTAGCAAGAGGTTTTTCTTTTTTTTTTTTTTAGAATAATATTGTCACGCCCCGACTCTCCCGTCGAGTACGTAACAACCGTCGCGTTATCTCAGTATATGGGCATGACCTCTCCATTTGCCGGGATAGCGCAAGGCATTCAAATCTTTCAATATATCTTCCAAAACAATAAACTCATCAAACCAATAAATCATATAACAAATTTCATGCAAATGACCCATCCAGTCCATCCCTGTACACACAAGCATGCATCGGCACACATTTAGGGAGGGGATCCTGTACATGCATGCATGCAATGTGGCCTTCCCAGCCATTTCAGAGTTTCACAAAGTCACAATCTCAAAATATTTTCAAAATCTCAATGAAAGTCCAAATGTCCTAAATAAGTACAATAAGTTTTGCAAACATAAGTTTTAAACAAATATAAACATTTTCCACATAAACCAAATTTTGGATTCCACATATACTTGTCCCAAAAGATACGACAAGTATCAATTAAATCCAAATTTTAAAAGAATAGTACAATAGCTTCACTTTCACCGATGAAATTACATCAATCTAAAAAAAAAAAAAACAGCATCCACCACTAATACCTATCATGGATCACCAAAATATCTCTGAATCAACCAATACTCGCCACCGTCTATCTTTCCTCTAAAAAGGATTTGAAAGAAGGGGTGAGTATTTTAAAATACCCAGTGAGTGGAGTGCAGTGGGATGTAACATATAAATAAGGGGTGAGAGTGATAATACCAAATACATGTATCAATTATCATTGAATGCCATAATAAAATTTCATTCTCATAAAATCATTTATATCAATCCACCATGACTCATATAATCAATTCAATCAGTCAAATCTCATTTTTCCACAATTTTAGGGTTTACCGAAAATATTATCTTGCCAAGGGCCATTGGCAGGACCCGCCAAGGGGTTTTCCATCATTTTCATAAAATCCCCTCCACCTTGGCGTTGGCCCGAAACTCCGTGGGGTACTACCACGTTATCCAGCAGCTTGAGAAGACTCTCCATCTCGCCTACCACCAAGTGAAATATATAAAACAGCCTTAGCCACGCCGCCCCACACGGTCCAGTTCGTGACAAGACTCAGACTGCAGTCCTTTTTCCCAGCACCATGTTACCAAACTCATTTTTATCAATCAATGCATGCTCAAATATAAAGTAGAGTAATATTTCACAATTCACATGAGTATCCAAAAGTAATATGGTGCAAACAATTTAATAATCATGTTCAGAGTCATGGTCATTTCATAATTTCATTTCAGGCATACCACAATCACAAAACAATTTCAATTCCATTTGCAAATTCATTTCAAAACTCAATTTATAAATCATATTTAAAATCATTTACTCATTCATATGATACATAACCATCCACTCACCTCTTGGGAGGGTGTCCACTCCCAATTTTTAATTCAAGCCCAATGTAATTCCTTTTCCAATTTCTAATTGACATTCCTAACCAATAATAACAATGACAATGTCAATTTATCAATATTTCTAGGGTTTATAAATTTTTCCCAATTTTTGCACAAACCCTAAATTTTTCCCAAATCCAAAAATCTATATTTATAGTTCCATTTCCACCATTTACATCTCATTTACATGTATATAAAATCTCCATTTTCATTTTCCCCCAGATTTCACTCTACGTCAATTCTAGGGTTTCGATTCTCTAACAAAAATCTCCAATATTTCAATAATAATCACAATATAATATTAAAGAAGCTAAACCCAAGTTTAGGAAGGAGAAATTACCTTGATTTTGAAGTCGGATTAAGTTTTGGAGTGTGGGTCTCAAAACCCTAATTTCTCCCTTCGTGAGATCCGAAATTTCCTCTGTTTAATCTTCCATTTCTCGGGTTTAATCGAAACTTGAGAGTCTCTAGAGTGAATTTATTATAGAGATGGGTTGATTTGGTGGGTGAAATAGGGAAAATGAGTGAGTAAATGTAGAGAGAGAGAGCAGGAAAGTCGAGAGATGAAAATGAAGAATGAAAGGAGAAATGGAACTTAACTCATGTTCTTGGTAGTAGAATTAGGAAATCACCATTTCACCCTCATTATGGTTTTCCAAGGGCTCTTAGGTCATTTCATGTCATTTTCCATTGTTCTGAATCGATTTGGGGCTTGGAGGGGTCGATTTGCGCAAGGGGTGCTGAGAGAGATGAATCGACTTGCAAGCATGGGAAATCGACTCACCTTTTGGTTGTTGAATCGAATGGAGAGGAGCACGAATCGATTCATACAACACAGCCCGCAGAAACTCCCTTTGCAAACCAGTGAATCGATTCGTCGCATGAGGGAAATCGACTCAACTTTGATTGTTGAGTCGAATTGTGCTTGTCGGTAAATCGACTTGCATGAAGCAAGCCTTAGAAATCCCTTCTGCAGAGTGAGTGAATCGATTTATTTCCTAAGGAAATCGATTCACCCTAGCCTAGTCGAATCGATTTGTGCAAGCCATGAGTCGATTTCCATGAATGAAGGCTCAGATGTCTTGACTGCAGAGGGGTTGATCGACTCACGCTTTGGGAAATCGATTTCCCCTCCCTTCTCTTCTCTTTACAAATCGATTCATCACCCTTGATGAATCGATTTTCCCAATTCAACACACAGAACATTGCTCTACATACAAAGGAAATCGATTCAGGGGGGAAAAGGGAAATCGACTTCTCTTCTTCTTGCCTCAGACCCCTTTCTGCAGGTCAAGCAAATCGACTCATGGGCTGCCTATTCGATTCACCTCCCATTTTTTGCTTCTCACGAATCGATTCATCATCTCAATGAATCGATTCACAGAGCTCGAGCCTCAGAAGCCAGGACTGGAGCACACAGAATTGACTCTTGTTCTCTGATGAATCGACTCCCATCCTTCCTCCTCTCCTCACAAATCGACTCATGGCCCTCATGAGTCGATTCATCCAACACAGGCCTCAGACCTTCCTCTGCAGGCTCTCTGAAATCGATTTGTCTCTTGACAAGTTGATTCCTCCTCTGTTTTTTTTTTTCATATATTTAAAATTTCAATTTCCTTAAGATAGGGGTACTTTGAATCAGAATATGGATATTTTAAATATACCAAAAATTCTAATTTAATATCCCAAAATCGAAAATCAATGAAATTTAAAATTCTCCATTATGTTATAAAAATATTTACAACATTTCTAACACCGGATTTTCGGTGTTACAATATTTAACCCCCTGAAAACAAATTTCGTCCTCGAAATTTTAAAACAAAGTTTATACATCAAAAAGTTGCGGATATTGCTTCCACATTGATTCTTCTGTTTCCCAAGTCTCTTCCTCAACTTGATTACTTCTCCATAATATCTTGACCATAGGGATCTGTTTGCTCCTTAACTGTCTGATCTGTCGATCAATGATTTTTACCGATTGTACCTTGAAACTCAAATTCTCATTTAATTCTACTGGAGGTGCTTCAATTACATGAGAAGGATTTGACAAATACTTCTTTAACATTGACACAAGAAACACATCATGAATCTTCTCCAAATCCGGAGGTAACTCCAATCGATAGGCCACTTTTCCAATCTCTCAAGGATCTTGAATGGCCCAATATACCTTGGATTCAATTTGCCTCGCTTCCGGAATCGAATCAATCCCTTCTAAGGAGATATCTTCAAAAATACCATTTCTCCTTCTTCAAACTCCAAAGGTCTTCTTCGTTTATCAGCATAGCTCTTTTGTCTATCCTGAGCTACCTTCATCCTTGCTTGGCTCACCTTTACCTTTTCTATCATTGCTTCTATCAGCTCGACATTCTCAATCTTTCGCTCTCCAACTTCATCCCAACAAAGTGGAGTTCGGCATTTCCTTCCGTAGAGAGCTTCATAGGGAGGCATCCCAATACTAATTTGATAGCTATTGTTGTAGGCAAATTCAACCAACGGTAAGTGCCTATCCCAACTCCCTTGGAAGTCCATTACACATGCCCTCAACATGTCTTCCAATGTTTGAATGGTGAGTTCTGATTATCCATTAATCTGAGGGTGGAAAGCAGTACTAAATTTCAATTTAGTCCCTAAGGACTCTTACAGTTTTGGCTAGAATCTAGAAGTGAACCGAGAATCACTGTCCGATACAATCAACACTGGAACTTAGTGAAGTCGGACAATTTCATGAATATATAGCTTGGCTAGTCTTTCCAATGAATAAGTATTCTGAATCGGCAATAAATGAGCCAACTTTATGAGTCTATCAACTATCACCCAAATAGCATTGTGACGACTCGGAGTACGTGGCAATCCCACCATGAAATCCATAGTGATGTGCTCCCATTTCCATTCAGGTATAGGCAATGGCTGAAGTGTCCCAGCCGGTTTCTGATGTTCAGCCTTGATTTGTTGGCATACTAAACACCTTACTACAAACTTAGCAATTTCTCGCTTCAACCCCGACTACCAATAAGTTTTTTTGATGGTTCGGTACATTTTAGTGCTTTCGGGATGCATAAGATAAGCCGAAGAGTGTGCTTCCTCAAGAATGGCCTTCCGAAGTTTATCATTTTTGGGAACACAAATCCGTTTCCCATATGTCACCATGCCATCCTCCCGAATATGGAAATTACCAGTTTCACCCTTGCGAACCTTCTCTACTATCTGTTTTAGCACCTCATCACTTGCCTGGAGCTCTTTAATATGGTCCACCAAGGTAGGTTGAACTTCAAACTTTGCCAATAATACACAATTGTCATCACAAGCAAATTTGGCTCCAAGAGTACGAAGTCCAACAAGGCATGAAGGATAAGAACTCACTTGAGAATGAGAAGATGAGGACTTGCAGTTTAAAGCATCTGTAACTACATTCACCTTACTCGGGTGATAGTCAATCACCGAATCATAGTCCTTAATCAGCTCTAGCCATCTCTTTTGCCTCAAGTTGAGTTCTTTTTGAGTAAGAAAATACTTGAGACTCTTGTGGTTGGTAAAGATTCTGCATATGGCTCCGTATAAGTAATGTTGCCAAATCTTCAAGGCAAATACAATAGCAGCAAGCTCTAGATCATGGGTAGGATAATTCAGTTCGTGGTTTTTTAATTGTCAAGAAGTGGAGGCGATAACTCTGTCGCCCTGCCTCAAGACGCATCCTAACCCCTGTTTACTAGTAGTGGGTAGAGCGAGTATAGGAGCCGACGTGAGTCTCTTTTTGAGTTCTTGAAAGCTCTGCTCACATTTATCTATCCATTCAAACTTAACTCCCTTTCATGTCAAACTAGACAATGGAGCTGCAATTCTAGAAAAACCCTCTACAAATCTTCGGTAATACCCAGCCAAACCGAGAAAACTACGCACCTCGGTGACGTTCTTGGGTTGTTCTCATTTCAGAATTGCCTCAACTTTCTTTGGATCAACAAATATTCCTTCTCCGGATACCACGTGTTCTAAAAAGCCAATTTCCTTCAGCCAGAATTCACACTTTGAGAACTTGGCAAACAATTGCTTATCTTGGAGGGTCTGAAACACAATTTGAAGATGATTTGAATGCTCTTCATCATTCTTGGAATACACCAAGATGTCATCAATGAAGACAATGACAAACTTATCAAGATAGGAATGGAAAATTCGATTCATAAGGTCCATGAAAGCTGTTAGAGCATTCGTTAGGCCGAAAGGCATCACCAAGAATTCATAGTGCCAATACCGTGTCCTAAATGCATTCTTAGGGACATCATCTTCCTTTATCCTCAATTGATGATAGCCGGACCTCAAATCAATCTTGGAAAAGAAACTCGCCCCTTGGAGTTGATCGAACAAATCATCAATTCTCGGCAAGGGGTATTTATTCTTGATGGTCACCTTATTCAACTGCTGGTATTCAATACACAACCGGAGTGTGCCATCTTCTTCTTCACAAACAGAACTGAAGCACCCCAAGGTGAGGTACTTGGTCGAATAAATCCCTTGTCCAATAATTCTTATAATTGGACCTTTAACTCCTTAAGTTCCGCAGGTGCCATCCTATATGGAGGGATAAAAATAGATGTAGTGCCAGGAGTCAAGTCAATAGCAAAATCGAACTCCCGAACTAGAGGTAAACCTGGTAACTCGTTTGGGAAAATATTCGAAAATTCATTCACCACCGGAATATTCATCAATTCTGGACTCTGTATAGAGGTGTCGATAATATGAGCTAAGTAAGCTTCACAACCCCTGTGCGCTAGTTTTCGGGTCTCCAATGCCGAGATTACACAACTTGGTAAGACCTGCCGTTCACCAACAAATACAAGCGGAGGATATCCCGATCTACGGAACTCAACCTCCTTAGTGAAACAATTCACTAATGCTCTATGAGGGTGTAGTCAATCCATGCCCAATATTGCATCAAAGTCCCCCATTTTTAATGAAATCAAATCCGCTTTGAGAATTTCTCCATTTACCTCTACTTCACAAGCCTTGAACACGGTGTTTCTGTACAACCGTTCTCCCAATAGAGTGATAACTAATAATTCCTCTTCAAGTGGGGTTAAGGGTCTATTCGAATGCTTGGCAAACTCAGTGCTCACAAAAGAATTATTAGACCCAGTATCAATTAAAATACGAGTATCAACCCCAAAAATTTTCATCCTACCTATACATACGAAAAGTAAGGATCAATTCCAAAATCAACCAAATATAATCAAATTTAAAACCCTCAATGTCATCAAATTATCATCACAAATCAAAATCGCCTTAATTCTCCTTAATGATATGCAAAGTCTCTAATATACCTCAAATTCAGAATTAAGCAACTAAGATTTTATAATGTTCTAAAATATCAAGTTCGGTTTTTAAGAAATTTACCTATGACTACGTCAGGGTTGTTTTGGGCATCCTCATTAGTCATTGTATAAATTCTGGTCTGTCCTGTCATTTGTGGACGCTGAGCTGGAGTAGTTACAGTGTTGCTTCCAGTCCTCGCCCGAGATGTATCAACTGAAGATGGAACAAGAGTGTTTGCTTGGCTGCTCATCAATCCACTAGGGCAATCCCGCCTTATATGACCTCCTCGTCCCAATTTCGGGCAAACATTGCGGAACTGGTTTTCCTTTCCACAGTGGTAGCACCTCTTGAGTGCTTGGCAAACCCCAAAGTGAAACTTACTACAGTGCTTGAACTGTTCCTTCCTATTTCCCACTGACTGGCTTCCCGAAACAGCACTAGAGGTAGGGGCTTTAAATTGAGACACGCGTTGGCCTTGAGGAGAGCCAACCGGTCCTGAAACAGATCCACCACTGAAGGAGCCCATACTTATACCCTTCTTAGAGCTTTGGCCCGATATGAAACCACTGGGCCTCCTCCTCTTTCCACGCTCTCGGACTTTCCCCCTTTCAGTCACCATCTTCTCGGCCCTTAAGGCCATATCCAGAACATCTTGAAATGTGTGCCCTTTGGTGATTGACATCTTCTCCCTTATGCTCAGATTTAGTCCCGATTCAAATTTCGCACATAGGGACTCCTTTGAGTTCACAAACTCCGAAACATAAGTAGCAATTCCCTTAGTTCTGATTCGTAATTAGACACTGTCTTATTTCCCTGAACAAGCTTGAAGAACTCCTCTATCTTCTGGTCCCTATAGAACCGAGTGTGATATTTTTCTTCAAAAGCTCTTAGAAAATCTACCCAACAGAGAGGTATGGTTGCCCTGGCTTTCGCATTCTCCTACCAGGTTCTAGCTCCCTTATCCAATAATTTCACCGCCACCCATAACTTTATCTCATCACTTAGTCTCATATCAGTGATGGTCTCCTGAACTCGGCGAATTCATTCCTTGGCCATTGTGGCATCACAAGTGCCGAAAAAAGTGTCACATCCGAGTTGTCTTGCCTCTTTGAGTAGCTTTAACAACTCGACTGTAGGACGTTCGGTTGATACAACAACTGGTGGAGCAGATGTTGTGAGAATACTAGGTGCCACAGCCGGTGTAGAAGGAGAAACCGATGGAGGAACAGAAGATTGGGGTTGAGCTTGATACTGTGCCCCGAAAGAACTCCACCACTCCATCACTTGCTGGAGGGCGACAACAGGAGGTAGAGGAACCCCGGTTGAAGGAGCCGGGTGTGTCTCATGGCAGCTGGAAAAGAAGTTGGAGCATGTGAGGACGACTCATCCTCGTGCTTTGAAGGAGGAATCTCACTAACATTCCTCGTCCTTTGTCTAGGCAGCATGATTCCTATAAGAAGAGACATTATGCTTACCCCACTAAATTAGACATGAGACTAGGTATTTAACCCCCCTAAAAATAAATTGAGTCCTAGCCTTTTTTTATCCATGGAAAGCTTTTGTACATCTTTTGAAAAATAGAATTGTCAAAAGAAAATGCTTTCAAAACTTTTAGTAAAAACATAGGGACATTTGGAAGTAGTTCAAACCTTTAAACATTTAAAATCGTGAGTCTAAGCTCTGATACCAATAGAATTATCACGCCCCGACTCTACCATCGAGCATGTAACAACCGCCGTGTTATCTCGGCATACGAGCATGACCTCCCCATATGCCGGGATAGTGCAAGGTATTCAAATCTTTCAATATATCTTCCAAAACAATAAACTCATCAAACAAATAAATCATATGACAAATTTCATGCAAAGGACCCATCCGGTCTATCCCTGTACACACAAGCATGTATCGGCACACATTTAGGGAGGGGATCCTATACATGCATGCATGCAATGTGGCCTTCTCAGCCATTTCAGAGTTTCACAAGGTCACAATCTCAAAATATTTCAAAAATCTCAATGAAATTCCAAATGTCCCAAATAAGTACAATAAGTTTTGCAAAAATAAGTTTTCAACAAATATAAACATTTTCCACGTAAACCAAGTTTTGGATTCCACCAATATTTGTCTCAAAAGATACGACAAGTATCAATTAAATCCAAATTTCAAAAGAATAGTACAATAGCTTCACTTCCACGGATGAAATTACATCAATCTAAAAAAAAAAAAATGGCATCCACCACTAATACTTATCGTGGATCACCAAAATATCTCTAAATCAGCCAATAATCGCCACCGTCTACCTTTCCTCTGAAAAGGATTTGAAAGGAGGGGGTGAGTATTTTAAAATACCCAGTGAGTCGAGTGCAGTGGCATGTAACATATAAATAAGGGGTGAGGGTGGTAATGTCAAATATATGTATCAACTATCATTGAATGCCATAATGAAATTTTATTCTCATAAAATCATTCATATCAATCCATCATGACTCATATAATCAATTCAATCAGTCAAATCTCATTTTTCATAATTTAAAAACATTATCCTGTCAATGGCCGTTGGCAGGATCCGTCAAGGGGTTTTCCATAATTTTCATAAAATCCCCTCCACCTTAGCGTTGGCCCGAAGCTCCGTGGGGTGCTACCACATTATCCGACAGCTTGAGAAGGCTCTCCATCTTGCCTACCACTAAGCTAAATATATAAAACAGCCTTAGCCACGCCGCCCCACACGGTCCGGTCCATCACAAGACTCAGACTGCAGTCCTTTTTCCCAGCACCATGTTACCAAACTCATTTTTATCAATCAATGCATGCTCAAATATAAAGTAGAGCAATATTTCACAATTCACATGAGTATCCCAAAGTAACATGGTGCAAACAATTTAATAATCATGTTCAGAGTCGTGGTTATTTCACAATTTCATTTTAGACATATCACAATCACAAAACAATTTCAATTCCATTTGCAAATTCATTTCAAAACTCAATTTATAAATCATATTTAAAAATCTATATTCATGGTTCCATTTCTACCATTACATCTCATTTGTATGTATATAAAATCTCCATTTTCATTTTCTCCTAGATTTCACGCTACGTCAATTCTAGGGTTTCGATTCTCTAACAAAAATCTCCAATATTTTAATAATAATCACAATATAGTATTAAAGAAGCTAAACCCAAGTTTAGAAAGGAGAAATTACCTTGATTTTGAAGTCGGATTAAGTTTTGGAGTTTGGGTCTCAAAACCTTAATTTATCCCTTCGTGAGATCCGAAATTTCCTCCGTTTAATCTTCCATTTCTCGGGTTTAATTGAAGCTTGAGAGTCCCTGGAGTGAATTTATTGTAGAGATGGGTTGATTTGGTAGGTAAAATAGAGAAAATGAGTGAGTAAATGTAGAGAGAGTAAGTGAGAGTCATGAGAGAGAGAGCAGGAAAGTCGAGAGATGAAAATGAAGAATGAAAGGAGAAATGGAACTTAACTCATGTTCTTGGTAGTAGAATTAGGAAATCACCATTTCACCCTCATTATGGTTTAAGTTCTATAGAAGTTCCAAGGGCTCTTAGGTCATTTCATGTCATTTTCCATTGTTTTGAATCGATTTGGGACTTGGAGGGGTTGATTTGCGCAAGGGGTCCTGAGAGAGATGAATCGACTTGCAAGCATGGGAAATCGACTCACCTTTTGGTTGTTGAATTGAATGGAGAGGAGCACGAAGCGATTCATACAACACAGCCTGCAGAAACTCCCTCTGCAAACCAGTGAATCGATTCGTCGCATGAGGGAAATCGACTCAACTTTGATTGTTGAGTCGAATTGTGCTTGTCGGTAAATCGACTTGCATGAAGCAAGCCTCAGAAATCCCTTCTGCAAAGTGAGCGAATCGATTTATTTCCTAAGGAAATCGATTCACCCTAGCCTAGTCAAATCGATTTGTGCAAGCCATGAGTCGATTTCCATGAATGAAGGCTCAGGTGTCTTGACTGCAGAGGGGCTGAATCGACTCACGCTTTGGGAAATCGATTTCCCCTCCCTTCTCTTCTCTTCACAAATCGATTCATCACCCTTGATGAATCGATTTTCCCAATTCAACACACAGAACATTGCTCTGCAGACAAAGGAAATCGATTCAGGGGGAAAAGGGAAATCGACTTCTCTTCTTCTTGCCTCAGACCCCTTTCTGTAGGTCAAGCAAATCAACTCATGGGCTGCCTATTCAATTCACCTCCGATTTTTTGCTTCTCACGAATCGATTCATCATCTCGATGAATCGATTCACAAATCTCGAGCCTCAGAAGCCAGGACTGGAGCGCTTGGAATCGACTCCTGTTCTGTGATGAATCGACTCCCATCATTCCTCATCTCCTCACAAATCGACTCATGGCCCTCATGAGTCGATTCATCCTACACAGGCCTCAGACCTTCCTCTCAGGCTCTCTAAAATCGATTTGTATCTTGACAAATCGATTCCTCCTCTGTTTTTTTTTTCATATGTTTAAAATTCCAATTTCCTCAAGATAGGGGTACTTTGAATTGGAACACAGTTATTTTAAATATACCAAAAATTCTAATTTAATATCCTAAAATCGAAAATCAATGAAATTTAAAATTTTTCCATTATATTACAAAAATATTTTCAAAAATTCTAACACCGGATTTTCGGTGTTACAAATTTTTGGAAAAAAAAATTTTTTGTTGTTCTTTTTCTTTTTTTTTTTTTTTTTTGTTGTTATTTTTATTAAGGTATTTTTTTGGGAATAGTAGTGAAAAAAAAGGGTTTTTTTTTTTTTTTCAAAAAAAAATATTTTAAAATATGATAACTCATGAGAACGTTCGCGTCCCTTTCTTTCCTTCATCTTTGACAAAGTTAATATAATCTAAAAGAAATGTGACTGAAGATGTATCACATTGATCCTTTTTTTTTTGGGTACTCTCTTGAATTCGCTCCTTTATAGCACAGAGAATTCAAATATTTTAACATCTGCTTTTTGTTTTTAAATTACAAAATTCATTAACAATATAGTCTCAAACTAATTCAATTGTAATATTATTTAATTTATTCTACAGAAAATCTAAGATGAAATTCCTTCTCATGCGGAGTATTGTTGACAGAATATCCCTATTTTATGGCTCATACCATCTTTAGATAGAAAATAGAAAATATATATTTTATATAAAATAAATTTTTCCTGTACTATCATGAAAGTTTTGGATAATGCAGAAAAAATTTATCCACAAACATTTCATTTCAAATCATATCATGATCATGAAAATAGACTTTTTTTTTTGGAGGCGGGATTTGAAGGTTTCGAAGCACTTATAGCTCATATATCTTGAAAACGAGTGCCACATATTCTCTTTGATTGCATAAATACAACCAGTCCATTTGTTCCTTGGATGAATTTTGAATCAACGTGATGAACTTTGAATCAACGTGTGCTCATATGTTTCATTTTATAGAATAATACATCATTTCCAACACTTTGATCAATTATAGATGATAAAAATAAGAACATTTGAATTCGAAAATACTAATCTTACTAATTCTCAAAAGGAGGAAGTGCCATTCGTTTTAAAGTATAATTCTGGAAAGCCTCTTTGGTGTGTGCTTATATATACATACATATATGTATCTGTATGTATGTATGTATGTATGTATATATGTTGTTGTATGTGAATTTGTACATATGAATGTTAATCATGTGATTGAATGATTTTTATTATATGTTTGAAAAAATTTTAAAATTTGCACTTTTACAATTCCATCGAATGATGGTTCCTAGTCTTCCAACATAAATTAGCAAAAACCGTGTTTTTCAGGGAAGTAGTAGGCGAAAAAAAAAAAAAAAAAACCGAGATCTCACTTGGGTTCAAGAGAAAAATAAAACCTAATTTTAGTTCTATGTGATGTGATCTCAAAGAGAGAATCAAATGTTTTAGAAAAAGAGGAGAGATAAGATAGAACGATGAGATGGAAATGTCAGGCAAACTCATGGCCACCATCTTTTTCAATCCGGTTATGTGATGTGGGTGAGAGCGAGAGATAGAGAGAGAACGTTTTCTTCCGGAGTCTTTTGGGTTCTATCCATGGGATAAGAGGGGAAGCGCGAGAATATGAACATTTTTTAATAGAGAGGGAGGTGTATGATGGAATGACTTTTTTTTTTTTTTCATATTTTTTGAGGAAAGCCAGAAGGCATGACCTATAAAATAATAAATTATATATTATTACTAAATAAAAAAAATGTGATCGCTAACATCATGGTTCTAGTAGCAGAGCACTAGATTCTTTCAATCAGGGTCTTGAGTTCAAATTTTGGAAATAAAAAAACAAATGTTAGAAGAGTCAATTCTTAATTGGATTAGTCCGTTAATCCAAATATCGTTAGATTAAAAAAAAAGGAGTGAACATAAATCACAGTCATAAGATAATCCCTTGTGATGGGGGTGGGTGTGACAGTACTCGGCCCGAGGTCTAGGCTGTGCCATAGACTTTTGCTACGTGTGGCATGGGGAAGGCTTGAGAACCAAAGGGTTGGAATGCACTTCCTTTGTAACACCTACATCACACAAAGGAAGGGTGGCTTGGTGGCTTTGTATGGGAATGGGGCTATGACTCGGTTGTGGGGCAAAATGACTTGCGGCACATGGAGGTGGCTAAGTGATGGGATAGACTGGCCTATCACATAAGTAGACTACCCTATGGTACGTGGAGATGGCTTGGGGATGGGATAGGATGGCCTGTAGCAAAGTAGAATAGCCTGTGGCAAAGGCAGAATCCTCAAAGATAGGGGTAGGATGGCCTGTGGCATGGGTAGACTGGCCTATGGCACCAACTTCGGCTATGTGTGGGCTTTGAGAAGGCATGAGAACCAAAAGGTTTGGAGTGCACTTCCTTTGTAGCACTTATGTTACACAAAGGAAGGATGGCCTGGTGGCTTTGTAGGGGAATGAGCCATGGCTCAGTGGTGGGGCAAAATAGCCTATGGCCCGATAATGGGGTAGAATGGCCTGTTGCATGGGTAGACTAACCTATGGCGTGTGCAGAGTGCTCGAAGATAGGGCAAGACAACCTGTGGCATAGCAGAATGGCCTGTGGCATAGCAGAATGTCCTATGGCATCAACAGAATGCTTAGGGCTGGCTTGGGCCTAGCTTGGTCATAGCTTTAGAGTGGAATCATGAGCCTACTATACTGTACTATAGGGATCTCTCACGTAGTGTGTAACTTAAGGTGGAACTAAGCAGCCTTAAGCTTCTAGGACAAACCTCTTTTAAACTATGAGAGAACTTATATTTTTCTTGTCAATTCGGAATTGACTACAATGCTTGAGTACGTGCCTATTTATAGGCCTAGGTGAGGGAGAGTGCAAAGGTCACTTTAGATCTTAGCCACACATCTAAGTGGTTCTTACTTTCTCTTATTAACTATTGTTCTAGGATTCACCTCTTAGAATTCTTATTCTAGAATACAATACTTAAAATTCTTATTCTAGAGAGTGCAAGAGCCACTTAGATGTGTGGCTAAGATCAAAAGTGATATTTGTAATCCCCCTCCCATAGGCCTATAAATAGGCATGTGCTTCCCAAGCCAATGCAATCAAATTTGAATAATAAAGTTTCAGTTCATTTCAAAGAGAGAGTGTTGTATCCTTAGGAGCTTAAGGCAGCCTAGTGCCACCTTAAGTTATATACTAAGCGAGAGATCCCCACGGTGTAGTGTAGCAGACTCACAATTCTAATCTAGAGCCAGAGCCATGATCAATCCAGCCCCAAGCATTTTGCCTATGCCACAATCCATTTTGCCATGCCACAAGCCGTTGAGCCCTATATCCGAGTATTCAACCCATGCCACAGGCCATACTGTGCCACAGGCCATCCTACCCAAGCACTGAGTACATTCAAAACCCTTAACCCTAAGCCACCACACACAAACCTAGCCATACAGCCAACCAAGTAGTGCTCCTAGCATGCCTATAGACCTGAGTTTGTCTCAAATGGTGTTTTCATTGCAATTGATCCCTATTAATTGGCGCTCTAAGAGAGACTACTCAACAAGCATGTAGAGATGTGGACCCACTCTTTGATCGCCTTGCGAAAACCTTGGCCACCAACCCCAACTTGATTCAAGTCATGCAAGCCACCATGCCAAGCCCACAAGCCCAAAGTAAAACCATATTGTACAACACAAAGCAATCAGCTCCAATTCAAATTCCATATAACCAAAAAGAGACAAAATCTAGTGGCCTAAGGGAGCCAACCAGCTGCACAATGCCAAACCCCCCAATTGGTGAAGAGCTTGGGTGCCAAAGGAGCAAATCTACTACACAACGTCAGCCAAAAAGGAGTCCATATCTAGTAGCCTAAATGAAAGAGAACCTCCAAGCAGTATAGCTCGGCCTAAAAGGATGTCTAACCCATTAGACATCCCCAGTAATTTAAACCTCCTTCAACCCAAGGTAGAATTTAATGACACAGAATTAACGTACCATCGCTTCATCTACTCAAGTGACTAGAGAGATCCCAAGAAGGAAGTTAAAGGCCAAGTACTATGGTCCTTATCCGATTATGGCTAAGTGTGGGAGATGGCATACAAGCTCAACCTTCCTTCTCACATGCACATGTACCTGGTTTTTCATTAGAGATGGAAGAGAAGACAAACAGGAGATATCTGTTGAAAATATGAGGTCTTAGAGGTGCTATCTTAACATGCTCTCAACATTCTCAAAGGACTTCTATCTTCTATCCAAGAATTAGCCCAATTAAATCAAGAAAATGGCTCAAGGATTCAAACAATGCTGTTGTCTAGAATTTGCCCAAAATATGGCCTTGGTCTAACCCCATTTCTTCCTCCTTCTTGGCTTAGTCCTTGAAGTCTTCTGAGCCCAATTTTTTGGCATGTTGGTGCCCACTTAGGGCCCCAAACAAAGGGCCCAGGCTGTTAAGCCCACTCTCTCTCCTTTGTTCTATCATTTGTTCTCCCTCATTTTCTCTATAAATAGGGAGCTCCTATATGTATAATATTCATAAACAAAAGTTCAAATTATTATATGATTCAAAGTCAAAATTATGTTTGTTTTATCCAAGCCTTAGAGCAATAAAATTCATATCTGTGTTTTTTCATATTCCCCTTTGATACTTTAATCTTTTAACATGGTATCAGAGTAGGCCTCTATACCTATTTCATCCGGTCTAGGTGACCCTCCATCTCAAATCAACACTTCCATATTCATTTCCATTCTCCTTGATGCCACAAATTACAATGTGTGGAAAGTTACTATCAAAAGATCTCTCAACTTCTTCAATCTTGAAAATCATATTTTGGAAGATCGTTTAGATGCTGCTGATCCTTCATTCTGGAGTTGGAAAAAGCATGATGATCAAGTAGTGGTGCTACTTCAAAAATCTCTTTACAAAATCATAAAGCTATCATTTCATATATACCAAATGTAAAGACTTTTTGGGACCAAATATATGCACCATATGGCCAAGAAACCAACACTGGGAGAAACTTTGAGTTGAAAAAGAAGATCCTCAAAATTAAAAAGGAATAGAAATCACTACCAGAATACTTCTGTTAATATAGGGATTTGTGGAAGGTGCTCAACTTGTTGAGACCTCATGCCACAAACACTAAAACTCTCCTCTAAAGAAATGATGAAGACATGACCTATTGTCTTCTCATGGGTCTCGGAGAAGAGTATGTTGCCATCGAACAAGAAATTCTTGGAATGAAGGTTTTTCCTTTGATCCAAGAATTGAAATACATGGTCCATAGGGTAGAACCAGTATGAGAATGGAGGAAACAACTAAAAGCTAGACTGAGGTTCAAGCCTTCAAAGATGTCTAGGAGGATCACATGGCCAGCAAAGCTTAACAATTTTTGAAAAAGGATGTTTGCTTCTATTTCAAGAAGCCTAGTCTTAGGAAGGAGAAATGCTAGTCTCTTCACCCTTACTTGAGACCAAAATCAATGAAAAAGGAGATAGAACAACCTACTTATGCTCAACAAGCCTCACAAGTTGTAGCCCTTGAGAACAAAATGGAGGAAATGCATAAAATGCTCAAACAAGTTGTTCTTCAAACCGGTAACAATCAAAAATCCTCCAATCTTGAAAAATGACTTATAGATTCTAACTGTGACAATCATATGGTCAAGGATAAGCATAAAATTAAGAGATTTATTCCACTCCTTGACCATCAGATTGTCAAAGTTGCTAATGGTCAAAAATTGAAAGTTGATCATATGACTGAAGTTGAACTTTTACAAAAGAAAACAAAGGCATTATATGTGCCTAATTTCAACTCTAATCTTTTATCCATTAGCAAAATAACTAGACCAAGACTGCAAAGTTGTTTTCAAACCTAATCAAGTTGTATTTCAAGATCTTAAGTCAAATCGATTGATTGGCATGGTGTCTAGGAACAATAACTTGTACTACTTGGATCAGACAACTAAGTTTTTGTTGTTCAAAATCAAGTGACTTCTTCATGGCATGCATATGTTGGGTACCCTAGAGTTCAAGCTTTGAAACGCCTGTTTCCTAGCAAAGAAATAAATAAAAGATAAGCATTGCAAAGATTATGTACTTGTAAAACAAGCCAAAAATATTATCCCATTTCAAATTCCATTTATGAAAGTGCTTTTGAATTAATTCACTTTGATTTGTTGACTTAGTCCATTGTGTCTCATAATAGATTTAAATACTTTATAACTTTTATAGACCACAAAACAAGATATACTTGGGTATATCTATTAACAACAAAACCAGAGGCCTTTGAAGCACTTAGGAGTTATTATACATATGTGACCACACAATTCAATGCCAACATTAAAATTCTTAAGTCTGACCATGGTGGGGAATACACAAGTTATGCATATAAAAATTTCCTAGATGAAAAGGGTATTATTCATCAAAAGTTATGTGTGTATACCTCCCAACAAAATGGGGTGGTTGATAGAAAACAAATAGACATTTGGTAGAAAAGGCTAGAACCATAATGTTTTATGCCAATACTCCTAAAACGTTTTGGAGTGAGGTCATAAAACCATAGCCCGTCTCATTAACCTCATGCCTACAATTGTCCTAAGTGGTAAATCTCTTTTAGAAATCCTTCTGAACAAAAAAGCCAAACATCTCTTATTTGAGAGTCTTTGCATGTGTATGGTCTATGCATGTACTGGAACACTTTAGGACAAATTAGACACAAGAGGAAGAAGATGTGTTTTCCTAGGGTACTCAACATTTGAAAAGGGATATAAATGTTTTGATCCTTTAACTAAAAAGTCATATGCATATAAGGATGTGATATTTGTGGAGGATGAATTCTATTTTGCAGGAGCAAAAGATCAAGAGTACTCAAAGGAAGAGAATGCCCAAAGTCAATGGAATGTGTTGTTACCTGCTGTTAGAGGATTCTCCTATCTCTATGAGCAAGAAATTTTAACTCAAGAGGATGATTATCCAATGAGTGAGCCAACTCAAGAAGAAGGGACCTCTATCCATTCAGAACATGAAATAGATTAAGAGGAAGGGTGAGAAGATTTAGAACATGAAGAAGCCATGATGCAAGAAGACCAAAGTTTCAAAAACTCACTCTGTCCACTTAGTTGGTCAACAAGATTTAGGCTTCTTCCCTATGAGTGGATCAACAAAAGGGTCTACTTCAACTCTAAGATAGCATCTCATCCCATCTCCAATTACAACACCACCACTAACATGTCTTCTAGCCACCAAGCTTTCTTGAGAGGCATTAATCAAAAGCAGGAGCCAAGAACATTTGAAGAAGCTTAATGCCATCCACAATGGGTTAAAGCTATGAAGGATGCAGTAGATGCAATAACAAAGAACGAAACATGGGAGGTGACAACTCTTCCTAAAGGAAAGAGGGCTATAGGCTACAAATGGGTGTATAAAATTAAACACAAGAGTGATGATTCCATAGATCAATACAAAGCAAGATTGGTCACAAACGACTTTACTTAAGGTTATGAAATAGATTATATAAAAACATTTATACCAGAAGCCAAGATGAACTCGATCTGTGTTTTGATGTCTCTTGCTATGAATCACTCTTTGGTTATGTTTTAAATGGATGTGGCTAATGCCTTCTCGCAAGGAGACCTAGAAGAAGAAGACTACATGGAGATGCCCCCTGCTTTTCCATATCAAGAAAACAAGATGTGCAAGAAAAAGAAAGCTATGTAAGGGCTCAAACAATGCCCTAGAGCATGGTACGATAAGTTTAGCACAACTCTCCATGGTAATGGCTTTAAGAAATGCAATAGCAATACCTCTCTTTTTGTTAAGAAACTAAATGGTAAAATCATTATTACTTTAGTATACATTGATGATATAATCATTACTTAAATGACTTGAGCCTAGTTAACCAAGTGAGAAGTTTCTTGTAATCTAAGTTTGATATTAAAGACTTGGGAAAACTAAAGTACTTGCTAGGTATAAAACTTGAATGCTGTCCAAATGGCCTGTTCTATCACAAATGAAGTATGTACTTAATCTTTTGCAGGAAACAGGGAAGTTGGGTGCTAAACCAGCTTGTAGTCCAATTTTCTTATCCAGCGGACTAAAGGATGATGAGGAAGCATATGAAGATGAGCAAAGGTGTCAAAGGCTTGTGGGGAAGTTGATCTACCTCACAATAACCAGACCATATATATCATTTGCGTTGAACCAAGTTAGCCAATACTTGCAATATCCAATAAAGAAATATTAGAGAGTCACCAAAAGAATTTTTCATTACCTAAAGGGTTCATCAGGTATGGGAATTTGGATAAAAAGGAATAGTAATTCAGAGATCATTGGCTATTGCAACGTAGATTAAGTTGGTGATTCGATGATAGAGATCAACCCAGGTATTGCATGTTTGTAAGAGGTAATCTTGTAGTTTGGAAAAGCAAACAACAATAGGTAGTATCAAGGTCCAGTGCCAAAGCCAAGTATAGAGCCATGGTTGCTGCAACGAGTGAGATAGTTTGCTTGAAGGCTCTAATTGAAGAGCTAGGAATTATTGTTCCTACTCTGATCAAACTCCATTATGACTACCGATTCGCAATTTACATAGCATCCAACCCTATTTTTTATGAGAGTGCAAAGCATGTTGAGGTTAATTGTCACTTTGTGAGACAAAAAGATTGAAGAAAAACTAATTACCACACCTCACACAAAAAGTAATGATCAAGTCGCCAACATTTGCACCAAACTAGGGATAGCAAGCCACATTCTCAAGTGTATGAGCAAGTTGGGTGTCACCAACATCTACACACCCAACGTGAGGAGGATTGTTAAAAATATAAGGTCTTAAGTGGGTTATCTCAACATACTCTCAACACTATCAAAGGACTTCTATCTTCCATCAAAGAATCAACCCATTAGCATAAGAAAATGGCTCAAGGCTTCAAAAATGCTACAATCTAGAATTTACCCAGAATATAGCCTTGGTCCAACCCCATTTCTTCCTCCTGTTTGGCCCAGTCCTTGAAGTCTTCCAAGCCAAATTTTTTGGGCACTTCTTGCCCACTTAGAGGTCCAAGAAAAAGGGTCACAATGGCTAGCAAAAGCTAGCCATTGGATAAGATGGCTGTTAAGCCCACTTTCTCATCTTTGTTCTCTTATTTGTTCTCCCTCATTTCCTCTATAAATAGGGAGCTCCTATGTGTGTAATATTCATGAACAAAAGTTTAAACTATTGTATGATTCAAAGACAAAATTATGCTTGTTTCATCCAAGCCTTAGAATAATAATCATGTTCATGTTTTTCATATTCCTCTTTGATACTTTAACCTTTTAACAACATCACTCGCCCAGAACCATAGTGCTAGGAGTCCTTGTACCTAAAAAAATTTTTGATACTTACATGACTCTCCAATACAATCACACCCGCTATGAAGTGTTAGTTAAATGGAAGAAACTAAGCTCCAAATATGGGATGTGGGAAGATGCTTGGACAATGGTCTACTACTATCCAACTTTCGACCTTGAGGACAAGGTCGGTTTTGAAGTGGGTGAATGTAGCAGACCCCAGTAATGCCATGCATACTACTTGAGATATCACACAACATGTCGTTGCTCAACGCCTGTCAACAATCACTAAAGAGGCTTGTGATGGCATTAGGACTAGAAAAAGGGCCCTCGACCCATAAACGAGGAAACGAAGAAAGCTTCGGTCCAACCAGAAAGAGACAGGCCTTCTTCCACGCCTACAAACTGAGAGAATAGCAAAGGTATAATGATCCAATGTACGAATAACTAGAAGGACAACAAAAGCGTAAGAACTAAGAAGCATGTTCACAAACCTAGGCACAGGATAAAGGAATACAAGACCTTTGCAGCCTGAGAGGACTGCTCAACAGTGAATCTAGTGCCCACCGCTAGGCACCATAATGCCCAAGAGCCCAAATTCTCCGCTGCCCAACGTCCATGCACCAGGCTATGTACTCAGGCCTATATATGGGCAAAGAGAAGAAATAAAAGGACACTTAGGAATAAATGTGGGGAAGGAGGAGAGTTATATTCTAGAATAGGAATTGTAAGAGTTGTATTCTAGAATTAATGAGAAAGTGAAAGAATGACTTAGGGGTATAGCTAAGATCATTCCCCTCTCTAGGCTTATAAATAGGCATGCACTTCCCAAAAAAAGGCAATCATATTTGATTAATAGCATTTCAGTTTGTTTTGGAAAGTGTTTTGTATCTTTAGGAGCTTAAGGTAGCTTAATGCCAACTTAAGTTACACACTACACAAGAGAACCTTGCGGAGTAGCAGTGGTCTCACAGCCCACTCCCTGGGGGCCCGATCTAGCCCGAATTACTATAAACCCAAGTGGAGTTCCTAGCACGTCCAACAATGTCCATAGACCTAAGTTTGCCATAGCATGCCAATAACATAGTAGATTATGAATCAATGTATATTAATCCTTAATTTGTTAAGCATACCAATTTGCTTCTTTACCCAAGCAAGTAGAGCCTCGCCAATGTTATCAAAAACTCAAACTATTAATCTTTCCTAATTTGAAGTCTCCAAACTCTTAGAGGTTAGGTTGAAATATCATTTTTTATATAAAATAATATTAAGAAGCAAAAATTTTATCTTATCAAATTTTATATTTATAATAAAAATCAAATAAAATATTGCTTTAATTTCCATATGGAAACAAATAAAATCAAATATTCTCAAAATCAAATGAACAATTGAATTGATTTTTGTTGGTAAAATAAGCTTTGACAATGAGTAAAAGTGAACAAACTTAGACTAGATGATGAGTAAGATATGTTAGATCAATGATAGATTAATTTAGAAGAAGTTAGAACCAATCTGAGAATGCTTAAAAGCAAAGAGCTAAATTCTAGAAATAAACAAGTTGACTCATCCATGAGCCAAGTCAACTTGCTAAATATAGAACAACCTTTAAGCAAACACAAAATGATAGACAAGTTGGCTTGATAAGAAATCAAGTCGACTAGCCATATGATACAAGCAACCAACGAGAAAGTGGGTCTAATCAAATCGACCCACCTGAAGAGATCAAGTCAACATAAATAACACACACCGGGTGGGAAATAAGACTAAATTAACTCTAATTATTATCAAGTCAACTTCTGAAAGTACAAGTCACTTATCAAGTGAATGTCATCAGAGAGTCAAATGTCATCGCCTTATCTCGGCCATTAGAAACGAGCTCGAATGACTCTCTCATGTTTACTTACATCCAAATTCAAATTTGAATGATTATATAAGGAATTTGGAATGATAGCCCGAGTAACTTCCTCGATGTCCATAATCACTACGCCCACGTGCCGAATCACTAGTATCTTTACGAGTCAACCCCAGAGTTCCCAAGTCAACTCATTGTCTCCACAAGTCGACTTGACTCCCGAGCGCTTAACTCCTTCATTGCTAGTTGTGACAAACAATGTCGCTTAGGCAAACCTTAATAAAACTTCACCAATTTTAGTATTCACATGCTATTTGTGATAATTTATTTATTGCTCAAGCTAGTCCTCCAAAATAGTTAAACCTCCCATAGATGCTTGTGTTTCTTGCCAAATGATACCCAATGCTCTAATCTCAATCCCCTTCTCTTAGTCCGAGAAAACCTCAAACCAAATTTTTTATTTTGAATCTCCTTTGGAAATGGTGCACTTTGCTTCAAACCTCACTTCAAAACTCCTTCGATGTATCATGTGCCCATGCCTCGTGCTTCATTATACGCTCAACTCATGCGCATCTTGTGCTTGTTTAAGTGTTTCCTCCATGCCATGCACATGTTTTAGACTCTATTCCATCCCAATCTAAATGCAATGTCTCACCCACCAGAGCCTCCACAAGTTGTGGCTCCGGGCAAATAGGGGGCGTGCCTCACGTGTGTAGGTACCTCACGCGCCTAAGGGTTTTACACTATAACAAACTACGACATAGGCCGAGACATAGAACTTAAGTCATGCACCATGCTAAGCTCAACTTACATATTTCAACAAGTTGACTCACACATTCAAGAGTTAGAAAAAGCTAGCGAGAGTCACCACAAGCATGATAAAGCGTTACACAAGCATGACACAGCCGGACATAGAGCACAAGTCATACTAGGCTAAGTCACTTACACATTGCACCAAGCCGACTGCATATCATGGACTAAGAACATTTAAAGTGAGCTAAAGCTTAATTTAACCTAGACAAGATTTGACAATGACGTATACATTACAACACATTGAAAATCTCAATAGACATTATGAATAAGTCAATCTCGACATATGTTTAAGTCGACCGAGACACTGAACTAAGTCGACCTATTGAAAACAAGTGTCCCCCCCTGAGAAGTTAATGCTTAGAAAGCAAAACAAGTAAAGGAATATACAAGTCAACTTGTTTAAGTTCAAAATAGTCAAAAACATCTGAAATAATAATGAAATTTGAAATAATAAATAACAATAACTAGAAAAGCATCATAAAAAAGAATTCAAGAGTCATAGGAAAGTATCATCAAAACTCGAGAATAGAGCTAGGAAGTCAAGAGCAAAAGGAAGCATGGCCAGAACATAAGATGATATAAAGAGAATAATGATGACCAGAATAGATGAGAACTGTAATGAGAGCAGATAAGAACATGAGTCAACATGGTTAGCTCAACATAGTACAAGAAGTTGACCTGCATGAGTAGTGAAGGAAAAATGCTTAAGCCATATAAGAATGAGTCGACTTAACAAAAACATGAGTTGACTTGCATGTATGCAAGCAAGTCAAAGGTTTAAGTGTCAAAGAGCACAAGTTGACCTATAATGCAAGCATGTCAACCTACTTGAAGAGGAGACTTCGACATTCTCATTCTAATAAAACACAAGTTGATTGGACAATAATTAGAAGTCAACTCGCATAAACCACAATGCAAACACACTTCAATAGAGTTAAGCACAAGTCAACTTAAAAGTAATGCCTAGTCGACTCACATGAAATATGAAGTAAAATGCTTAAGTACCATCAGAGTCCAAGTCAACTTGAAGCACCCTATAAGTTAAACTACACAAGCAAAGACTGAAAATACTTAAACAAATTGAAGATTAAAT